>CM043708.1:26752841-27045341 GCA_023969325.1 Oryzias curvinotus | reverse complement strand
TCTTTTTTGGATGTTTGTATCTAAAAAGCTGGAGTCCAAGAACAAATGTAAAAACTTTCTTACAAATTCAAAGATATTCTGTTAATTAATTTTGTTTTTTAATGCACTAAACTCTTAAAGTGAGAAACTTTCTTTGTAAATAAGACTTCTGGTCTTAATAAACTGCCCAAACCGTCGTCTAGCTGCTACTTTGAAAGTATGTTGATTCATTGAGCCCTTGGCCATGGTTTGTTACATCTTTAGTCAAAATTACAGTTTTCACTCAGATTTGAACAAAGATCCTTCATATTTCTACAACAAATGTTTATATGTTATTTCTCTTAAATGATGACAAAGATCCTCTATATTTTTATTTAAAAAGCTCACAAACAAAACTCTTCATTTTTACCCAAAACTACATTTATAAACCGTTTTTTAAACTATTAACTGAATGATTGGTTTATTTTAGAAACAAAAGGGACAAAAACAATAAAAATACATGAATATATTTAATCTATTTCACATAATTATTCATATATTATTTAGAGACTAAATAAAAATAATTCTGCTACAATGATTTTATCACAAATAGACATATTTGCACTTATACATACAGTACAGTATACACATATATTATATTGCATACTAAGTTTGTCAAATAGAGTTTGGCCTCAAAAGGGAAGAAGCATACTTATATAATCCCACCACTACTGTTTTAGTTAGCTTTTTTTTTTTTTTTTTACAGTGTTTGATGGTAATATAAAATAGAATTATATGTCTGGCATTGATCTGTACAGCGATTCCACCGGTTTATATCTTTTACAGACACACATTTAGCATTTAGTCATTTTCAGTGTTTCAAACAAACACAACTTTTTTTTTTTGGAAATAACCTAATTTTAACTTTTTGAATAATGCCAGAGCAATATGGAGACTAACAAGATCCTAGAACATCCTGTAAGTGAAATGAAAATTTCACATTCAATGGTTAGGATGATGACTTTTTTCTGTAAAAAAAAAAAAAAAAAAAAAAGGAAAATTGGTTTTGTTATAATTTTTCCCATATGTCAACACAGTCTGTGGCATAGGTGAGAACTGCATGACATGTGCAGATTTAAAAGCACTTAGGATCACGTAAAATAACAACTGGTTTGAGATTTGTCTTTGATTATGAGTAATGTGAAATTTCTAGGACAGTTTGCATTGAACAACGACCTCTGTACAGAAAAAAAAGAGTTTTTTTTCCCCCCAGCAGTTTAGGTCTGCAGAAATATTGAGGCTCAGCACAGCTCTGTCAAAATGGCATCACATATTCATCTGAAACAAGTTCAGGGCACTTTAAAAAAAGCAAGTCAGTATCTTTTTTCTCATTTTAGATATTTAATTAATTCCTTTTTTTACTAAAAGAAATGTACTTTGAACAAAATCTGAAAACATTTGTCGATTTAAAAAAGCAACAACAAAAGAATTTGATTTAAATTCAGGCATGAAGGGGTTAAAAACATCCTGCATATGGTTTCAACTGTGAAAATGGATGAACAATTCAGTTTGAAAGCATTTCCAACAACAACGAATAAATTGATAAATAAACAAAAGCTGTCACATTTTCAATAAAGTGATGAGAATTCCGTTTTTCAGGAGCTCCTGAATTCAGAAGCAACAGCATGAAAGTTTAATTTATCTGTTTTCACAAAACTGTTTTTTTTTTTTTTTTAAGTGGAAAGACATTAATCTTTCCTGTGGAATTGCAAATGGCTTTCAATGGGGATTTAATGCTGCTTTAGTGCCTTTTTTTTTTTTTTTTGTATCTTATGTTTAAGTGTCGAGTAAATAAAGTGAGTTGAGGATGTATGTGTCAGTGAAACCTGCCCCCCCCCGAACCACGGGAACAGACGGGGGGGCTTTACTGATGAACTCCCTTTGCACGGAGACCCGCTCCGAGCAGATCTCCTCAGCTGCTCTGCGGATTTGAACCAGTGTCCTCTGAGTCACAAGCTTCCCCTCTCTGTCCTCAGGCAGAGGCTGAGGAGAACATCAATGGATCAGTTATGATGCTGCGTCAGTGACGGGGAGGAAGGCGGCTCACATGCTGCAAATTCATCTGAAAAATCCTAATTTACTTCATTACATAATCCCTGCTCTGTGAGCTCCATCTGCTATCACTGATCATGTTCGAGCCCAGAACCATCGCAGACTCTAATGTGGGAAAAATCGTGAATGACAATAGACACTAAAATAACAAAAGTGCAAAAAAAACCCCCAAAAAATAAAATCCACCAGTGAACATGAAATTGTTGTCCAACTCCTAAAATTAAACATGTTGAACTGAGGTGTGTCCTTAAAATAGCATCACAGGTTTCCTGAGTCTTTTGTTGTTGGAAACTTTTACTTTCATGCAGCAACCCACAAGTTAAATGTAAAAAGCAAATTTTAAATTTAAATATTTTGCATTTTTCTACACATGCAAGACAGAGTGTCAACAGAAATGTTACATGTATGTAGTAGGCAAGTATACATGTAGTAATGAGTATTTTTGTTTCCATAGCCCTATTTGCAGAATCTCTTCAGAATTTGTAACGAAAACAATAATAAATCCACATTTGCCAAGATTAATATTAACAAGGTTTAGAAATCCTGGTTTTGATCTAATTGTGGTTTGGCTAAGTGGAAGGCAACACACTGAGCATCTAAATTCAGAACAAAAATGAAGGAATTGTTTGATTGGTTAACTATTTTTGTCACTTTTTAAACAAAACAAAAAAAAAGAAATATCTTAGAGTCCTGGAGAGCGTCTTTTACTATAGTCCAAGTGAATACTTGATTCTGATTGGCTGGAATAAAAAAGTGATAATGCACAACTAAAAAAAGAAGTTCCGGTCACATAGCTTAAATGTTCTGTATCACTGCATCAACATAACATTTTTCCATATGGAATATAGAAATTCAAAACAATATATAACATCTCACAAATAAATAGGTTTAAAACAAAGTCTTTAAGCAGAGGAAAAGGAGGGAAAACGGAAAATAATGATGATAATAATACCAAACTAAAAATTAGAAGTCAAATAAAATTTTTTTTAATAAAACTGAAGAGAAAACAAAGACATTAATCAAGATAAACCAATAACCAATTTAAATGTTTCATATCTTTTTATTAGGCTTTTTTTTAGGGAATTACCAAAAAGAATACAATCATTTTAAAAATACCAACAATTAGGTTTATCCTTCAAAAAAAAAAAAAAATATATATATATATGAATAAAATTATCTACAATAACAACAAAAGAAATAATAATATTAAAATGTTCTTCTTTTTTAATACAACCGTTAAAGTATGATGGGATTGTCATGAGTGCTAGTGCGCAGGCGCACTCCGGTGGGAGGAGCTTAGCCTCGGTCTGTCGCAGAAAGCGGAGCGACCCTCTCAGCGGCAGAGTGGAGTCTGCGGGACAAGCTGGCCGGATCTGTGGAGCGGGCGGCGGATAGAGGAGGTGAGTGGATGGAGGCTGTTTCCCGCAAGGTTTCTGGGTTCCTGCCGCTGCTCCTCGCGCTTCGCTTCAGTGCGCATGACAGCCGGATCAGAGACTTTCAACTCCGCCGGGCTTTGATTATCATGTCCTTATTTTTTTTATTGCGCTCGCGCGTCCTCCTTGTGCGCGCGTGAGACAGGCTGGAGTCGAGCTGTCCGCGCCGTTACTTTCACTTCTTCACAGCCGCGCAGCCACGATTGAAGACAACGTTTTTCCTGAATTTATGAACTTTTTGGAGAGTTTTCCCAGAAATATGTCAACATCTTTATGTTACTCAGGAGCCCAGAGGCGAGTAAAACATGTAATGATCTTTAATACTCATTTATATATAAGAAGTTGATATTAAAAAGTAGACACATGTGCCTATAGGTTGTGGGCGGAGCAACCCCACCCACCTTACCCTCCTGACAGCTGAGAGCTGTCTGTTTCGGTCTCACATCTGTCCATCCGCAGAGTTTTGAGCTAAATGAGACGAGGGGGGGAAAAAAAGACGTTCACAGATCTATTTGTTTTCTACGTCACAAATACAATCTGTTTCAACAGCCGTCCCCCCCGTCCCCCGCCTGCTTCTGATTCACACGGATCTGAACACAAAAACACTTCATGTGTTTTCTTTCACGTACGTGTCCTCCATCATCAGAAAAAGCCACAAGAACACGTTAAAAACGGAATTTTCTTCTGAGTGGGTCTTGAAGTTCTCCTAACCCTTGTGCTATCTAGTGGGGTCCAGATGACCCCACCCTTACTTTGACGTGTTCTCCCTACCATGACAAAGGTGGATTAAGGTGGAGAGGATTTCATGTAATCCACGGAAACCAGTGAAGATCACAAACTATTGAAGAAAAAAGGTTCAGCGCTCTGTCTAGTGGGTCTAGATGACCCAACTCCCAACCTTAACGTGCCTCCAAGGCACGTTAAGGTTGGGAGTTGGGTCATCTGGACCCCACAAGATAGCACAAGGGAGAACAAGGACAAATGGAATTCAAAGACCATCCTGAGTGGGTTTCTCTCTAGCATGATGCCTACAGCTGATCTCCATGATCGTGTGAATGTGTCTCTGCTGGTGTTCTGCCTGAAGTTTGGTCTTAATGTCTGATCCAACTTTGGAAAAAGTCACGACAATAAATTACAATATATTTTTTTGGTTAATTTTAAAAGAACATTGATTTAAATTTACTTATGATAGATTCTAGTAAATTCTGTAGTAGAAACTACAGGTTTCGTCCCTATTGGGTCCTTTCTCTTTTTTAAAAGAAAATCTGAAGTTTTGTAGAAATAAATCTCATTGTTCTTAGTGTTGTTTTATTTGGCTGGACAGTATTTTCAGAGATGAGAGGGTCAGCAGCACAGGGTGTTATTGCCCAAAAAAAAACCTTCAGTCTTTGATATGAAGTAGAAAAACAGGAAGACACATGTTCTTTTGTTGTTTTGTTTATAACAGACTTTTCTTGTTTTTTTTTAATCTTTCGGTTGCAGGAGTCGCCTCATCAAACCGTCTACCGTCTACTCATTTTCGTTCTGTGCATAAATTAAGTAAAATCTGTGTTTTACAGGAAATCTAGGCTTTGTTGTGGATGCAGTCTGCCCCATCCGTGCCTTTTGTTTTCATATTTCATTAGAGGGGCTTGCAGCTTGTACCATCATCTTCAATTATCCTCTTTGTCAGAGGACCAACATTGCCTGTCTGCTGGCTTTAGTGATTACAGGCTTCAGGGGACAGGTAATCAGGTCATGGTTACACTGACACCCTGTCGGTCTGCTGAGACCACAAGGAGCATATGGCATGAAGAACTCGCCCGTCTTCAGCCAGTTTTCTCTCCCGGAAGCCAAAAAACCCTGGATCTCGTGCAGTCTGCTCTGTTTTGACGGTTTCGTTAACTGTCAATAATTATAGGGTGTCATCAGTAAAGAAAAAAAAAAAGACATCAATTAACATTATTTGCACCAATCGCATTATTTGGCATTCAGGGTTTTTTTTTAATTGGACTTTTATATGAATGACTGTCAGTTAACGCAGATTCTTAAAAAATTAACAAAATTCAGGTCAATATGAAGATCAAACGCAGTATACACAAAGATGTATATTAGGACTGCATATTAAATCGCAAATTTATCATTCTCGCAACATCAAGCTGTGTAATACGCATAAAAGGCGGCGAAAATTGTAATAAATGGTTACTTTAAGTGTGCCAAAACAATCTTATGGCAGCTTGAAGTATTTAACGAATTAAATAAGTCCAATTATGCATTTGATATATTTTATTTTATTTTCGATGTTTGTCTTCTATGTAGACGAGGGTCATTTGGAGTGTAATTTATGTTGACTCTTTAAACTCAATTGTTGCAGTGAAATTGAAATTATGTGTAACCTTTACGTGTATCAATATCTGAAACACAGTTATTCAATGTACACAGGCTAGTTCAGAAGATCTCTGTTCGACTCTAGGAGTGGAGAAAGAGACTGAGGCTGAATTGCGTTTGTTGGTACCATATAATTGAAAAAAAACAAAGGAAAAAAACAAATGCATTCACAGACACATAGAATGGCCATACAATATTTACAGAAAAAATAATTCACACTTGTAAATGATACTTTTTCCTCCTCCAAGAAAGTTCAGTTTCAGTTTCTCAAGATTCGACTCAATAGTTCATTGCAAGAGTTCATAGTCCGTTACAACGGCCAAGTGTCCAACAGAGGGTAATCCAGAGTGAAGGATGGGGATTGTAAGAGTGAGAATATGAACGGCCGTGTAACTGAATCGCAAGAGAACTGAAGGGAAGGAAAAGAGGGTGGCTGTAAGAAGCCTCCTACCAGCCCGACCAGAGCAGGTGGAGTTCATAGGGTGCTCTGGACTAAGTGTCCAGAGTTCCGGTTTGGTTCTAGGTCCTGGGCTGTAGCTCACCATCCAAAATAATCACCTGACCTAAACAGAAAATAATAGGTCCCAGTTCCGTGTGCACACAAGGGTAATTCATTTTCCAACATCACTAATAAATAAAGCTGATTGCATTATAAATAAGTGTCATCTTCCATAATTGTACAATTGTAAGCAAAATCGGTTCATGATAAAAATAACAATGAAATATAAACTTATTCATTAACCAGTTCATTTATCTTATTAATCACGATTTAAAGTGCAAAATGCTAATACACAATAACATGTCATGATCAATTCATCACTTCAAAAGTTCTGACCAACATGTGGACCGTAGAAATTCATGCATGTAAAAACATCACAGTCAATGAAAAATTGGCTATAAGTTACGTTTCAAATAAGTTAACATGTGGAGAACGTTGGTTGAACAACATTGCTAACCGCTCCATGTAAAGTAATGGGACGGTAGCTAAGCTAAGCGCTAGCTCACTCACCAGTTCTGAGTTCTGTTCTCCTAAGTTCGTGTTTTGCTCGTCTCTGGACAAATCGGCGCCAGCAGTCGGCTTCTGTGTTCCGACGTTAGTTGCATTAGTTTCCGGAATGTTTAAAGTGAAGTGACGAAGAAAAAACAGTTAACGTACCTCCAGCTAAACACCCGAGCCTTCCCCACACGCTTCTTCCGGCAACCTACCCACAGCTGTTTTTAAAGGGTTCTGATTGCACGGACCGAGTCACATGACCGCGTGACGCACCGACGCACGCAGGCTGATGATGTCATCACGTAGGAGATGCGAGAGGATACTAAACACAGTTTCTCACCCGGGTTACACCCTCCCCCCTTTAGAACATGCAACTCCGGTGCATACTAAACGTCGTAAACACGAGAGTGCGAAAGGGTGTCCACAGCGGAGGCACGCAGCACTTCACTATACGCATCAACTAACCCATGAAAGAAATTGTGAACCACAGAGACCAGCGGATTACCCAACCTTGAATATTGCAACCGATCGGGAGGATGACGTTGACGACCGGTACGCCGAACAGTGGAACTAGAATCAACATCAACGTCTGGAGAGTTTAGTTCCTCAGTAATTGTCTCACTGGAGTTGAGCAAAGGCTCACTAGCCCTGAGTTCAGGTTCTGCCTCTACCTGGTCAGTGAGTTCTGGTCCTTCAGGTGGGTTCTCAGGAACAACGGTAAGTTGTACCTCTTCGGCCAAGTCCTCATCACCAGGCTCAGATTCTCCTCTCTCCGACTGATAATATTTAGAATCTGCAGAGGAATTCCCATTAGTAGCTTGGTCAACCTCCTCAGATACATGCAAGTCTGGTTGCACAGCGGGGATCAACTGAGGGAGATCAACTGAAAGGGCAGGCCCAAGAGCAGTTGGTACAGGACGCTCTCTTTTGAAGGTAAATGAGGTAGGATGGATCTGAGATTGAGGTAAGCCCAGCTCTACCTCTACATCTTCTTGATCATTGCTTGGATCAGCGGTAGCTAGTGTCTGGCTTCGAGTCTGAGGACGACGTGGAGGAGTATCAACCAATGAGTCTTGCGTATTTCCATCTGACAAGAAAGGACATGGTAGGAGGAGGTCTCTGTGTAGTGTGCGGGTCGGTCCATTTTTGGTTTCTGGTCGAACTGTGTAGACAGGTAAATCTCCAGCCCGCTTCAAAACAACATAGACATCCTGCTCCCATTTGTCTTCAAGCTTGTGTTTGCCACGTAGTCTGACATTACGAACAAGTACTCTGTCTCCTTCCTCCAAACTTGATGGTGTAACACGTTTGTCAAAGCGAAGCTTGTTCTTCTCACCCGCTTTAGCAGCATTCTTGGACGCCATCCTGAAGCTCTCTTCTAGACGTGACCGGAGGTCCTCAACATACTGGCTGTGAGATGACAAATGGCCCTTCTGCAAAGGCAGACCAAAAGCGAGATCTATTGGAAGGCGTGGTGCACGACCAAACATCAACTCGTAAGGTGCAAAGCCGGTGACATCATTTCGAGTGCAGTTGTATGCGTGTACTAACGGCTTCACATATTCCTTCCACTTCTGCTTCTGCTTCTGTCCTAGAGTACCCAGCATGCTGAGCAGCGTCCGGTTGAATCTCTCTACCGGGTTTCCTCGAGGATGGTAGGGCGTTGTTCGTGTTTTTTGAATTCCAGCAAGCTGACAGAGCTCTTTGATCAACCTTGACTCGAAGTCGGGACCCTGGTCTGAATGTAGACGCTCCGGTATTCCATAACAGACGATAAAGTTCTCCCATAGGCATTTTGCCACAGTCTTCGCCTTCTGGTTTGCAGTGGGTATGGCAACTGCGAATTTCGTGAAGTGGTCAGTGAGTACGAGAATGTCTTTTGTATTGCTCTGATCCGGTTCAAGTGAAAGATAGTCCATACATAGCAATTCTAGTGGACGGGTGGTTCTAATATTCACCAATGGGGCAGATCTTTCTTGGAAAGCTTACGTCTCACACAACGACTACAGGTCTTTACCTTGGACTCAACATCAGCCGCCATGTGAGGCCAGAAGAATCTGGAACGTACCAGATCTAATGTTCGCTCAATACCCATGTGTCCCATGTCATCATGAAGGCTTGTTAAAACAAGGGACCTCAGCTCTTTGGGCAACACCAGTTGATACAATACTTGCTCCCCCTCTTGTCTCCTTCGATACAAGATGTTTTCTTGTAGCTCCAGACGATTCAACTCCCGTAGCAATAATGACAGGTCGGGAAGTTCATTCCGGACAGTAGGAGGTACTTTTTCTCCTGTCTCCATCTGGTGGATGACCTCTCTAATGACTGAATCAGCTCGTTGCTTTTCTCTGAGGTCCAGATGGGACATTGAGGGAACAACTGGTAGTCCATTGTCACTTTCACTGGCATAACAGTCTGGAATAGCATCAGCGGAGAGACTCAAGGATTCAACCAAGGTGACTGGGTTCCCTGTTGAACTGCACTGATGGTTGATGGCAAGACAACGATGACATATGGCAGAAACAACATCCGGGTTCATGTCTTCCACATCACTGGGATCTGTAGCATGCTCTTCCATAAATCGGCTGATCAGATCTTGATCCTTCTGTGATGTAATACCAGTCAGCTGGTTGTGAGGGCGGCGAGATAATGCATCTGCGTCAAGATTCTGCTTTCCTGCTCTGTACTGCAGTTTGAAAGTGTAGGTGGACAGAGCAGCAAGCCATCTATGGCTGGTGGCGTCTAACTTTGCTGATGTTAGCAGGTAGGTGAGAGGATTATTGTCAGTCACCACCACAAAGTTAGCTCCGTACAGGTAGTCATGTAGCTTCTCTGTCACACTCCACTTCAACGCAAGAAATTCAAGCTTGTGAGCGGGATACCTCGATTCACTTGGGGACAGACCTCGGCTGGCATAAGCAATCACTCTCAGCTGACCGTCTTGCTCCTGATATAAAGCTGCACCGAGCCCTGTAGTGCTGGCATCTGTGTGTAATACATATGGCAGTTTTGGATTAGCGAACCCAAGGACTGGAGAACTAGTTAGCTTTTCAATTAGCGTTTCGAAAGCATGTTGACAGGCAGATGACCATCGCTCTCCAAAAGGCTGTTTGATGTCATATAATGCCAGTGTGCTCGATCTTTTCCTGGATTTGGAGGCAGGTGTATAGCCACGTGTAAGGTCATTCAGGGGTTTTGCGATAGCTGCATATCCCTGGATAAACCTCCTGTAGTATCCAGCAAACCCTAGAAACGATTTGAGCTCTTTCAAAGTTTTTGGTACTGGCCAGGATTTTAGAGCCTTGAGCTTTTCTGGATCAGTCTCCACTCCTTTCTCCGAGACTATGTGTCCAAGGTATCGCACAGATGTCTGGAAAAACGTGCACTTCTCTGGGGATAATTTCAGACCATATTCTTTCAACCGGTTGAGCACTCTCAGAAGTCTCTGTTCATGCTCTTCCAAGGAGCTTGAGAACACAATAAGGTCGTCAAGAAAAACAAGTACTTCCTTCAAATGGAGATCTCCCACACATTTTTCCATTAATCGCTGGAAGGTACTTGGCGCGTTAGTCACTCCTTGGGGCATACGGTTGAACTCCCAAAATCCAATTGGTGTCACAAATGCAGTCTTCTCCTTGTCAGACTCCTCCATCTCAATTTGGTAGTATCCTGATTTTAAATCAAGCACACTGAACCACTTTGAACCGGTTAAAGCTGAAAATGACTCCTCCAAGTTTGGCAGGGCGTAGGCATCTTTAACAGTCTGTAGGTTTAGTTTGCGATAGTCAATGCACAACCGAATGTCCCCGTTCTTCTTACGGACCACAACAATAGGTGATGAGAATGGAGATTCTGATTCTCTGATGACACCAGCCTTCAGCAAATCACGCAGATGTTGACGCACCGCCTCAACGTCTTGAGGATGAATGGGTCGGGCTCTATGCTTGAAGGGTGTTTCGTCATAAAGTTTAATTCGGTGTTTCACCTTGTCAGTGCATCCGAAATCCAAGTCATGGTGTGAAAAGACTTCAGGAATCTCATTAAGCTTGGACATGATCCTTTCCTTCCACTCTGGAGGAATAGGCGATGCTCCAAAATCCAGCTTCAGAGATTTCTTTCCAGAGGATGGATGATCTTGGGACACTCTGTGTGACAGGATCTGAGGTGAGTATACAAGTTCGGCAATAGTGGAGAATGGTGGGATGGTTATCTCGTGATCAGACTCATTGGCAAGTGTGACTGGAATATTCTCATGGGATTGACTTGGGAGCACTATGAGTGAGTTTTTAACACACAGCCCACCTGGCAGTGGTGAAGCTGGGTGCTCCACAAGCGCCCACTGACCTGGAGCTGGCATGCTACTGTACACGGAGCCAATGGTGATGATCGTCTGCCCAGCAGGGATAACAACTGGAGACTTAGCGGCTAATCTCACAACCCCATCGATGCCTGCTTGGTGTTGCTGGTGACGTGTCTGCAGCAGTTTAAGCACAGTCTTGTAACCATTAGTAGCTGGCTGGAACTCTGCACACTCACTTCCAATGTACTGGCTGTATAATGACTCCAATGTATTCATGCCGATTAATACTGGGGATGAATGTCCAATTTTGATGTCAGGAACAACAAGTGCCAGAGTAACAACATCAAAGGCCACCCCCAGGAACTCTTTTGGGAATGTAACCATCATCTCCACATATCCAAGGTATGGAATTGCTTGTCCGGCAGCCCCTTCAACTTGCAATATATCATTTAATTGTTTTACTGGTTGGTCTGACAGGTGCTGATTATAGAATGAGACAGGAACGGTTGTAACTTGTGACCCTGTATCGAGGAGACAGTTACATTCTGCATTAGCAATATTCATGTTGGCTGTGCAACGAGAACCAATTAAACCTTTTGGTAATCGAGATGGAACATTGCAGCTGCTTTGAGTTTGTTCATCACAACTCACAGTTTTATGCTTCCCATGGTTCTTGTACTGGTTGGGACATTGCAGGTCCACAACAGTTCCAGTTTGCCCCACAACAGGAACTGGATCTAGTTTAAAGAGTTCATTGTGGGATTAAATCCTTGCCTTTTTGCTTGCCTTTCTGCGAATTGCTTCCTCTTGAATGCTACGAGAGCAGAGTTTGGAGGGTTCTCACAACTAGGTTTGATATGGCCGTCTTCACCACACCTATAACAGTATCCAGGTTTGAGTACAGAAGGCAGGGTCTTTGGTTGTTTACCTGCCTTCTGACCCTCCCCCGGTTTGCAACCTGTTCTAGGCTTGGCCGCAGCAGCTTGACTGGGTCTTGATTGGGCAGCAGTGAGTGAGGCAAGCTTCTTCTGAATATCCGCCATTTGTTGAGCGAGCTGCTGTGTGACAGCAGTGAGAGCAGCAATCTCTCCTTCTTCTGTATTGTCCGTGTAGGCATATTGTGCATGCGCTGAAGCTCGGGGCCTTACTGAGCCGAGATGTTGCTTCATTCTGATTGCTTTAACTGCTTCTCGATCTTCCTCCGTTCGCAGAAGTCGTAGAAAATCAACAAATGTTGGTGGGTTGTGTTTCCGTTGTTTCAGTTGCAGCTCTGTTATGAGGGAGTTATCCCAACAGCCACGGCAAAATTGAGTCAGCAGATGTCTTTCAGTGTCTTCATGTGAGATTCCTCCACGTTTAACTGCGGCATTCAAGGCAACTTGCAGACGTTGCAAATAATCTGATGGTTTTTCACCAGCATCTTGAAAAGTGTCCAAAAACTTTGCATATAATTCTTCACCATCCTGTACGACGCCGTATGCTGAGTCAAGAGTGTGAAGATAAGTGATCGGGGGAGTATCTGGTGACAGATGTTTCACCATATCAGCAGCAGGTGGTAGCAAACTTTCCAAAATTTTACGTGAGCGTTGTAAATCAGACACTGCAGAATCTTTGAATAATAAGTCCATGCTGGATCTCCAGGTGTCGTAGTCTGATTCATTCTGGGGACGAGGCACTCTTCCTGAGAAGACTCTGACACGTTGTGCAGAAAAGTGACCTGTGCTGTCTTCGTTCTTTACTATATGTTCCACTATATAGCGTTGGACTTCAGGTGGATTCAAATCCTGCTGCGACATAGCTGGCAGTGACAGTCGTGGTGAATTCAAATAGCTGGGATCTGGTTTGATTGTCGGCTGGCCTCCACTGGGGTTCTCACCGGTAGCAACTGGGATACTTTGAAGACCCATCTTGACGACAGAGGGAAGTGTAGTGACTGGTGCAGGAGTTAACGGCACCCTCTCCATGTCCTCTGTTGCGTTCTCAGTCTCATCAGAACCAGGTTGGAGCCTGCCAACAGTTTGACCAAGCAGAGGCATCACCCCATTTAATACAGCCGCAAAATCTTGCCCTGTTAGTTTTGCTATTTTTTGCAACTCTTCCAGGTAAATTTTAGTTTCCATTTTCCCTATTTCCTCCGCACAGACCATAGATAAATCTAAAATTTCATAAGTTACCTTATCGTCTTCACAAATATACGTGTGAGGCAAAATCTTTCGCAACTCAACTAGCGGCGCACCTGAACTGAATTCCACCACAATTGATTGATCAAAAAGGGATTCTGACACATCGAATAATTCGACCTTGGAAACTGAACCAAAACGTTTCAAAAATTGGACAACCTCATCGTCAGTTTCTGTTCTAGTCGCGTCTTGTATCAAAACCGAGTTAGGGATTTTAATACCACGTTTCTCCAATGTTTCCATGTCTTTCACCAACATAGCCAACACAATTCAGTTCTACTTACTCCACTCCTAGCTAGCTCACCACAAATTATGTAACCTTTACGTGTATCAATATCTGAAACACAGTTATTCAATGTACACAGGCTAGTTCAGAAGATCTCTGTTCGACTCTAGGAGTGGAGAAAGAGACTGAGGCTGAATTGCGTTTGTTGGTACCATATAATTGAAAAAAAACAAAGGAAAAAAACAAATGCATTCACAGACACATAGAATGGCCATACAATATTTACAGAAAAAATAATTCACACTTGTAAATGATACTTTTTCCTCCTCCAAGAAAGTTCAGTTTCAGTTTCTCAAGATTCGACTCAATAGTTCATTGCAAGAGTTCATAGTCCGTTACAACGGCCAAGTGTCCAACAGAGGGTAATCCAGAGTGAAGGATGGGGATTGTAAGAGTGAGAATATGAACGGCCGTGTAACTGAATCGCAAGAGAACTGAAGGGAAGGAAAAGAGGGTGGCTGTAAGAAGCCTCCTACCAGCCCGACCAGAGCAGGTGGAGTTCATAGGGTGCTCTGGACTAAGTGTCCAGAGTTCCGGTTTGGTTCTAGGTCCTGGGCTGTAGCTCACCATCCAAAATAATCACCTGACCTAAACAGAAAATAATAGGTCCCAGTTCCGTGTGCACACAAGGGTAATTCATTTTCCAACATCACTAATAAATAAAGCTGATTGCATTATAAATAAGTGTCATCTTCCATAATTGTACAATTGTAAGCAAAATCGGTTCATGATAAAAATAACAATGAAATATAAACTTATTCATTAACCAGTTCATTTATCTTATTAATCACGATTTAAAGTGCAAAATGCTAATACACAATAACATGTCATGATCAATTCATCACTTCAAAAGTTCTGACCAACATGTGGACCGTAGAAATTCATGCATGTAAAAACATCACAGTCAATGAAAAATTGGCTATAAGTTACGTTTCAAATAAGTTAACATGTGGAGAACGTTGGTTGAACAACATTGCTAACCGCTCCATGTAAAGTAATGGGACGGTAGCTAAGCTAAGCGCTAGCTCACTCACCAGTTCTGAGTTCTGTTCTCCTAAGTTCGTGTTTTGCTCGTCTCTGGACAAATCGGCGCCAGCAGTCGGCTTCTGTGTTCCGACGTTAGTTGCATTAGTTTCCGGAATGTTTAAAGTGAAGTGACGAAGAAAAAACAGTTAACGTACCTCCAGCTAAACACCCGAGCCTTCCCCACACGCTTCTTCCGGCAACCTACCCACAGCTGTTTTTAAAGGGTTCTGATTGCACGGACCGAGTCACATGACCGCGTGACGCACCGACGCACGCAGGCTGATGATGTCATCACGTAGGAGATGCGAGAGGATACTAAACACAGTTTCTCACCCGGGTTACATATGCTTTGGGATGTTTTGCTATTTGTCCACAAGTTATATTCTCATTGCATTATTGATCCCTAATATCGCAAATCGTGAGTTTTCCTCATATCGTACAGCCCTAGTCTATATACAGTATATATTCATAATTTCATACGACAAACTGATAGAAACAATTCTATTCACTCTTACATGTAAATTAAAGTATTTAAAAATAAACAGAACTGCACCATAATGCAGAATCAATCAGAAACATTACTGGAGGTCATGTGATCAGGTGCAAATGTCAGTGATCTAGTCCTTATCAGAAGGGTCAGCATGTGTCCTAATACTTGGTGGGAGCGTTGACTGTTTATGGGAGCTGGACTGAGTGAGTGTGACATCACCCATAGAAAAAAATGACTTACTTCCAGCGCCAACCAAATTAGGTCAATGCAGTCGCCATTATGGGCGCCGCCATGCTGGAGCCAGACATCATCAGTAAACAGCGACAATTGAGTGCCCTAGAAATCTCTCTGCGAAAAACCAGTGTGCATCGATGCTCACTAGATTGGCGAATGGAGACCATAATGCATTGCGTCTGAACAATTTTTGCAAAGAAAATGTATTTCAATGTATTTTTTAAAATAAAATATCAACATTATCATCTTCAGAACTCAGTGGATTCATAAATGGTCGTCCTCCTAAAACGCTAATATCATTGAGATTATCGCTTTGCGAAATCGATGACGTCATATCCGTTGTTTAAAAAGAAAAGGGTGGTGAGCATGGCGTCCGAGTTACTTTCAAAATCCAGGGCACTAGATAGTTTTTTAGTAGTTAGGGGTTTGGGTGGGAATTCCGACATAGCCAGTGTTTGGCCCGAGTCGGTCTGAGGTTATTGTTTCCATGGCAACCTCTCTCACCAATAAGGAGTGAGCTTGTTGGAAGCCCACCCCCCCTATTCACTTGACAGTGGGCTGCATGAGACCTGTCCATCAAACATTTTGAACCATAGACGCGGGGGGGGCTGGCGGGCTACTGTCACAGAAGCATCTGATCGGTCAGTTTATAACTTTGCACTACAGAAAATAATTAAAAAAAATATGATCCAGAACATGTTATGAAACGGTAGCAGATCATGGGGCGGCCGTGGAGCAGTGGTAGGGCGGTCGACTCATGATCGTAAGATTGCAGGTTCGATTCCTACCTTGCGCGCCTTGCACATGTGTCGAAGTGTCCTTGGGCAAGACACTGAACCCCACCTTGCCTCTGGTTGGTGCCAGTGTTCGGCAGCGGAGCCGCCATCAGTGTATGAATGTGTGTGAATGGGTGAATGAGACTGTAACTGTAAAGCGCTTTTGGCCTTCGTAAGAAGGTAGAAAGCGCTATATAAGTATACGCCATTTACCAAGAACGGTTCAGTTCTCGCTTTGCCCGCCCTTGTGTCAAAGTGCCCTTGGGCAAGACACTGAGCCCTACGTTGCTCCTGGTGGTAACAGGTTGGCGCCAGTGTTCAGCAAGGGAGCCGCCATTAGTGTGGGTGAGTGGGACTGGGACCTCAAAACGCTTTGGGCTTTAGAGCAAAGTAGAGAGGCGCGAAATAAGAGTCTGCCACTGAAGTGGAGGGTTATAACACATTTTAAGTCTCTGGCTTTTAACACCGCGTGAATAGTATGGTCCTCTGTGTTTTTATCTTATTTCTATACATTTTATTGTATTTTGCTTGTTTTTTATTTTGTTTAGTCATTTTTATCTAATTTTAGTCTCTGCACAGGACTTTGGAAGCTGTTTGTTTGAGAAATGTGCTTTATCATGGCACCAAATTGGATTGGATGTATAAAGTTTATAGCAGATAGTTTCTTTTTTCAGAGATAATTTTAATTAATTTTCTACAAGTAACATGCTATTCTGAGTCTTCCAGCCATAAAAATAGCTGTGGTTAAAATAAGTAGAGAGGTCACATGAATCCCGTGTGGATCCCTGGAGTCTGCATGATCCCCACCTTTATCCCACCTTCTCTTAAGGTGGAATGTTCCGGACTGTGGTCTGACAAAAGTGACCGCAGGTCTGACATTTTCTGTTTGCGCTGAGGCATAGAGGCGGCTCTGTGTGTTTTTACTGAGGGACGTTTTGCAGTCGTCCATGAGTGACTGAGTGTTTCTGGTCAATTTGCCGTCCCGCTTTAGCGGGTTCAAGCGGACACAGAGAGGACTCCAGCCTTCTCCGTTTGATTGCCTGAATGTCCAAAGTCAGGTCAGCTGAGAAGAAAGGATGTGATGGGTCTGATTTACCTCCAGAACCTGGTAACCCTCTGCAATGATGGAGGTAGACCAACAAAGTGTTCTCAACTCATTTGAAGACGTTCTTAAGCAGAGGAATCCTCGGGTTTCACTGCTTAAACTCTCGGTTTGTTTCAGGACATTTTACCAGCGGCTCGTCCTTTTCTTTACTCTGTAAACAGAGCAGTCTGTCTGCATGTTCTTCTCTTCCAGAGTCTTTTGAGGATCTGACCCGTTTCTTTGCCTCTAGGGTCCAAACTGAAGACTTCTGCTCCAAGGTAACGAACATCTTTTCATTATGATGTAATGTTTTGCTTTGACCTCGCTGACCTTTTAACCACGACGTTGATGTTTGGAAAAGTGTCAACTTTCACAGAGTCTACAATAAAAACCGTTTCAGCTCAGTATATTTGATCAGTTTTACCCCCAAAAAATATTTTCTTTTAAGTTGCCGAATTCAGCTGTGTAAAAAAAAAACAAAAAACAAAAACAAAACAAAACGCAGCTTGTAGAAACTATTATTCATCTAAAAGAACCGTCTTTTTGTTTATCTTAAACCTAAAAACGTACAGGCCTCTCTCATCTTTTTAAGTGGGAGAACTTGCACAATCGGTGAAATACTTTTTGCTCCACTGTAGGTGGACTCGGTCTGGACCAGCAGATTTTTCAGATCTTAAAACCCCCTCAGACCAAACATTGCCCTCTGACAACATCTGGCTCCAACATGGCGGTTAAAAAGAAAAGGCTGAATTTGGAGCCGGAAGTACGCCTCCCCCCGTATATGACATCAGAGTCACTCCTTCCAGTTCTCGTATACAGTCCGTGGACCCAAACACACCCTTGCATCCACTCCTTTAATCTGCACCAGAGTTAACCTGACATTTACCAAACAAAAGCAGTTTGACAACAAACTCTGATGTACCAGTATAGTGTGAAAGGCACCCCTAGGTTTTAGCTGTGGGGTATATTTGGACTGTACCATAAGTCCACTACAGGAGTGTGTGAGCTCTGTGTGGCTCTGTGGTGGAGCGGTTAAATGCAATGAATGCACCGTTTCAGGCTGGAGTACAGCCCTCCTGATACATTCGCTGTTTAGCACATACAGAAAACGGCATGGATAAAAGACAGATGGGTCTCTCGTTCCCACCAAAGTTCATTTTCCTCCGCAATGAGAGCAGAAATCTCCTGCAAAAACAAAACGCCGGCTCTCACAGTGCGGCACAGCGTGAGGGACGTGAGGAAAGCCAGCCCCGGCTGGTGGAAAAAAAAACCCTAAAAGTAATGAGCACCCTGAGCACAACAACCCCCTGAATGGAGAGCGTGGAAGCTGCTGTTATAAACCCGTCCTGGGTTTTAATGCTCCGTTAACGAAGTGTTGGCATCGTTAACACCCCCATCAGGACCCAGAATGACCCCGCACTGTTTTCTGATCTGGAGTTAACCGAGCAAAGCCCCGAGGTTACCGTTCAAACCAGCGTTGACACCGCTGCAGGAAGGCTTGGGTTGATATTCGGAAATAGCGTCATTAATGTAATTAGCATCGATATATCTGTAGGTATTTAGGAATATAATTTTATATTGCATTGGGGTGTGTTAAGGAATAAGATTTAAACGGAACCAAATCGGTGTTTATGTATGACAAATGTGAGTTTCTTTCTGTCTATTGTGTAGTGACGTGTGTGCATATGGGTACGTGTGTACTCATTAGAGAGGGAACATAACTGGGACATGGGGGTGAGAATCTATGAGGTATTTCAGATATTTCTCATTGAGATATTTCCCATCTTTCCCTTTAAAGGGGCTACATCGTGCGAAACCAACGTTT
The DNA here is from genome assembly GCA_023969325.1 of Oryzias curvinotus. Taxonomy (NCBI): domain Eukaryota; kingdom Metazoa; phylum Chordata; class Actinopteri; order Beloniformes; family Adrianichthyidae; genus Oryzias; species Oryzias curvinotus. The sequence goes on along the minus strand of CM043708.1, from coordinate 27,026,276 downwards.
TGGAGCTTTTAAGTGTATCATAATTAAAAACAACCTCAGAGTTAGTGTTGCCTTTCTTCCCTGTAAGTCATATCTGACTTTATTTCTTATATAAAATCAGATGCACTGCTTACTTATATTAGCCATCCTAAAAAAAAAATATTGTATTGTACGGAGCCCTTAAAGTAAAAAGTTATTAAGTGGTTAGCACCAGTTAGTTTTTTTTTTTTCAATGGCCCTTTAGGGGCTCCGTAGTATTGGGTTATTTAAAAAGAATAAAATAAAAAAAAAAACTTTTTCAAGATTTGCTGTAAGAAAACTGTTGGTGAAATGCTGCTTTTTTAATGAACTTTAAAAAAATGTATCACTGAAGAAAAATCATCTTTAAATGTTGGCTTATTCCCTCTGACTCTTCACCAGATTCATCCAACATGCGTATATGTCTGCCTCCAAACTGCATTTGTCCTTTATGTAAGCCAGCTAAGAACAAGCTCTGTTTATCTTGTAATTTCAAAGAGAGAGACGCTCATGCTGGAGGATGCGGGGGATGCAACGGTGGTGGGGAATAGGAGATTAGCTCCAGGATTCAGGGCCGTCTTCTTCACCCAAAGGAGGACGGAGCTTTTGCTGAAATCACAGAGATCAGTGACAAAGAAAAAAACCCAAAGACTTGATGCTCGGTTCTGCGGCTTCTGGAACCTTTTCATTGAGCCGCTTCATAAAAGTTTGTGGTCCGTTTTTCAGCGCTGCGTAAAACCGCTTGATGCTGTTAAAACTTTCATCTGCAACAGGACTCCGATGGGTTCATGTGAGACGTTGGCCTGGCAGGTGAACAGTAAAATTTAGTCGTTTTCCCACAAATTTTATTTTCACTGGAGATGTTTCCGTCACTGATTGGAGAAAAAAAAAAAAAAACTTAGGAGGAAGTCAGCTGCAGCTCTCGCTCCTAAAATACTGCATGTTCTCAGGATGAGTAGGTCAAAGGTCAAGAAAAAATCTGGATTATTTCTAAAAAAAAAAAAAAAAACAAAACATCCAGAGGATTCTGGTCTGCTTTACAACTAAATATTGGATTTGTTTTTTGCTTTTTAAATAAACTTTATCAACAAATATCGCACATATAAAATATCAAACATTGACATTTATTGGAATTGTGCATTACTAAAAATTTCAAATGTGAACTTCCTTTTTTTTATTAGAAAACCCCGTCCACATGAAGGAACACCCCCCCACCCCCCCATATGTTTCCTGCAAACATTGCAGCGCTGACGGCCGCAGCGTCAGCTGTTCTAATGTGGGAATGAACATGTTTACATCTAGTAGCTGCTGTTCTACGTTCTACAGTTAAGAAAACTGTGGTTTCCTCGAAAACACAACTCTACCCTGTGATTTCCATCTCTAGTATTTTATCTACACATGCCCAGATTAAAATCTATCAAGTACATCAGATAAAAGTGAAAGAAAAATCTGCTTTTTAGGGGAAAATCATCCGATTATCCGGTAACTCCTGTTAGGGGATGAAGAACACCTGACTGTCACTTTATAAACGCAAAATCTGGAGAAATTAACTGGATTTTCGGCAATATCTTACATTAAACAGTGTTGGTTGTTTTAAATAATCAATATATAATATTAAAACTTTTGTTTTTTACAAATCTGTCAAAACTCATTCAGTCAGGATGGTTCCATAGGAGAACCTTGGTGACATTTCACCAACTTCTTATCCAAAATTAACTCTAAATGTTTCTTTTTTTTTTTAAATATTCATACAAAAAAATCAGTGAAAAATGAGCATAACTTTAGAGCGAAAGTGGTTTGATGTATATTTGCATCAATAGGCGTTGGAGGGTTCAGAACATGCTCTTTACGTGCAGTTTTGGTCAAAATAAAAAGGGGTGACCACAAATAAAAGCAAGAACAGCTTCAGGATTTGCAGTTAGTTTGGAAAACTCCTTGTTGTTTTACTGTTTTTTTCTGAACATAATTGAAGCAGAAGTTTATTTTATAGACCGGCTTTTGTTTCAGTCTGTGTTGCAGGAATGACATCAGTGTCTCTGCGTTGAGACAGGAAAACCTTAGCCCACTCCTGCTCCCATAAAAGCAGCACAATAATGAAATGACTTCACAGCGGGTCTCTAATTAAACCAGCAGACCTCTGCCGTGGAGCTGGGAGCAACACTGCATGTAGGTCGGAGTCGTCCGTCTCTCAGTTAACGGGGAAACGCTGCGTCTCCATGGAAGTGTGGCGATGTGGCAGAAGCTCCATCCGGATGAAGGGGTTTAATTATTGCTGTTCAGGCAGAAAAGTCGTGGTCTCGGTCAAAACGCCAAAGGCCACCGCTGGTCCTAGAGGCTGGCTTGTCGGACTGGGTGATGAATTAATCACAGAGCGAGTTCCTGCCTCAGGAGCCTGCAGAAACCAGCATCACTTCCCTTCTCCAGGGATCCCTGCTCTGTGGTTTAATCAGAGAACTAGAGCGCTGCAGGCTGTCAGGTCTTCAGATTCACGCCAACGTTCTTCTTGTATCTCAATGCGACTCGACATCATCTGCATAAGAAGATGCAAATTAAAGTCCCACTCCGATGATCTATGTTCAAAACGTTCCCAAAGGTCTTTTAATTATGATTATGCCGTTTTTAGCCGAAATAAAAATAAAAAACTGTGTTGTATTCCAGGACATAGCTTCTGCAGAGCGGCAGGAGTTTATTAGAAGCTACATTCACCCTTCAAGGAAGAGTTTATGTAAACGCCTGTCAACCCAAATTTCGGGTTTCCGCGTTCAGAATATTGGCTTCATGCGTCGCTACGTACGTTTTTGAGCCCGGTCGTGGGCTCTACGTACAAAACCGTTCACTGATCGCACGCTGGAAGTTCAACCAGTTGAACCTCTTGACTGCTAAATCGAACTGTGACCAATGAGGGGCTGAGATTGGGGAGTGACGTGTCCCTTTCAAAACATGGAAGTGCCAACCGTTGTTAGGATGGCCATAAAGGAGAAATTAATAGTTGCACTTCTTCTGCCTCGTTGGAATTCTATGACACCACGTCGCTTATAATAGAGCTGTGAAAGACAAAGACTGGAGTCAGATTTGCAGGATTTGCACTGCTTCGGCCTTCCACATCAAGCTTATCCCACTGTAGGAAGAAGACGAGCAATAGTAAACAACAAAGAAAACAAAAGAAGAAGAAGAAGAAGAAGAAGCCCCTCCCTGCCACTACCTGCTTGTCCGCTGGATGCACGTTCATGAAACCGGTGTGCTGGTACCTTCAGTTGTGGGCGGAGCTGTTGCCGCCAGAAAGTCCACCCCCAAATACCATCACTCCACTGTTTCCAGGCTCTCCCGCTAGCTTACAGCCACTCCTAAGTTAAGCTAACATAATGGGTGCAAAAGAAGAAGGCGAGAAATATTGGAGCTGTCCAGCCGTACTGTTAATAGTTCATAGAGATGCAATTAATTTTCCTAATATAAGTCCTCCATCATGAGAAAAATGCCACAATGACATGTTAAAAAAAAAACACAATTTTCACGAGCGGGTCTTTAATTGCTGCTTCTTTTATGGAGCTCCACCGCGTTGAACATAACTCGCCATCGCCTCTCCTTCCTTCAAAGGAGGTCCTGATTCAGGAGCTGGCATGTGAGGAGGATGGCAGCATAAACAGGGAAGTATTTAACACTTCAACCAGTAAACAAGCCCGATCGCTCTCCTCCTCCCTCGGGGAGCCTGCCTGTTTGCCGTGCATATGTTCCCCCAAGAAGTTTCACAAAAACTCTATTTACAAGAACTTCAAAGAATGTCCAGATTTGCCAAAGGGAGGAAAACTATCTTCTATCATCCTGCCTAATTGTGCCGGCAGCAAACGAGCTTCTCTTTCCCTGATGATGGATACCATGCAAATACAGTGCTGGAAGGAGGGAGGACGATGCTGCACAGGGAGGGAAACAGACAGAAAGGGGGAAAAGTGAAGCTAGAGGGAAGGTAGAGCTTTAAAAGATGGGGCGTTAATGTCTGTCATCACTTTTAACATTTTCAGCAACGAGACAGAAACTCTTTCATCTTGCAGGAAATCATCAATTTCAGGATAGCCGTTTCTGCGGCGACGGCATCAAAACATCGTTCTCTCCCTCCCACCGGAGACAGTGGTGTCTTTATTCAGCCGAGGTTGATGGGTGGGGCGGGTGGGCCAGTGGTCCGTGCACGGTAGCAGCAGCTTGAGGCCTCATTGATTCGCTGTTGGGCGGGCTGGCGCTGGGATCGTGGTGGGGTCACTCCAATTAGAGATGGAGCCGGGGTCTTTAATGAGCAGGGGGGGGGATGAAAGGGTTGCCAAGTACTCTGGGCTGCTTTGTACTGATAACAAGCTGGTGCTGTAAAGAGCCAGCCTGATTAACCTTCAACAACTCTACCATTGTTCATCCTGTCCATAAAGAAAAAGCTCTTAGCAGGGGGAGGCTGAGAAGAATTGTCCTCGACGTCCGAGCTCTTTTTCAAAATTGGCTGTTTTTGCACTTTAAGTGTTGGCCCCTTAATTGGGGGTTTATTGGGGTCGGCGGTGCGGCGTTAAAGGGGACGTACATGCAGATGGCCTCCTGACTTCACCCGCTTTTGGAGCGGGCGGCGCCAAGTGTGGCGAGGCTGCCCTCACTCTGCGGATGGGAGGGGGTCGGGTGGCACGCCGGTCACATCAACAAAGTAGGTCTGTGGCTTTTCGCCATTGACCATATGTCAAAACTGGACCAAGTGACCCCCCCCCTCCTGGCGTTCCAAACAGGCGGTACCTGCTGGCTCTAAGAAGTCAAATTCCCATAGACTTCTGTAGAGAAATAAACAGCTGTTTCTCAGTCTATTTATCAGAAAAAAAAAACATTCTTGCTCTGATACATTTTTTTTAATGGGCTAATCATATTTTTTTCATATTTTTTCTTTATCAGTAGTTACTTAAGTTATAAAATCAGATGCTTCGATTAAAAGGAGGCGGTCCCTGCTGTCCCCCTTGTCCAACTTTTCAACGTTGATTGACAGATTCTCCCACTTGTAAGTAGACTTTCAATAAGCTCACACCTGACTGGCGAGAGTTGTTGCCATAGAAACGACGACTCAGACCGACTCGGACCAATCGCTTCTTAATGAAAGCCGTCTAGCTTCAACATGGCGGCATCCGTATCGCGTGGCCAGAAGTGCCAGAAATAAACCTTTTTTTTTATGGATGATGTCACACTAACTCGGTCCAGTTCTTAGTTAAAGTCTATGGAAGTCAATGTCTCCAATGACATTGAGTCAGTTCAGTCGGCATTTTTTCGCGGTGCAGATGTCGCCATGTTAGAACCAGAAATCACAAAATAAGCAGTAATTGGACCAAGTCGATCTGAGTCCTCATTTCTATGGCGACCACTCGCGTCAATCAGGAGTGCGCTTGGTGGACGTCTACGCCCCTACCACTTGAACGTGCGCCAGCAAGATGTGGGAAAAATGTGGATTATCTAGAACAGTGTTTTTCAACCAGTGTGCCGTGGGAAATTGCCCTCATTCACTGATCTAGAAACATTTACCATCTCCAGGATTTCAGCTCTGTGTTCATCCAAACAGTGATAAATCACTGAGAAGTTAGGAATATGAAAGATCGTAAAATCCTTTTTTCTTTGTGTTTATTTGATTCCATTAAAGACATTTTGATAAGAATGAAGGTACTGTGATTTAGCCGCAGCTTAAGCCTTTGTTTTTGGCAAAGTCCCGCCCCTTTAACTGTCTCCACCAATCATTCTTGGGGGGCTTAATGACAAGTCATCAGTCTGACCAATCAGAAGTGGTTAAAGTCTTCACTTCCTTGTTCAGATTCTGCTCATAAGTCTCTCAGTTCCAACAAAAATACCAGCTAAAGCTCGTCTTTAGCGGTGTAGCTTTCCACACAATCCGGTCTCAGACCGTGGAACAAGTGAACAAAGATTGTGGAGGGACTGTAGATCAAAACAGAGTATGAGCCTTTCCGGGTTTTTTTTGTTGTTTTTTATTTTACTTTTGGAGGCTGGTGTGCCGCGGGATTTTTTTCAAGGATAAAGTGTGCCGTGGCTCAAAAAAGGTTGAAAAACACTGATCTAGAACACGTTTAAAAAAGGTATCATAGAAATAATGGCTATTCTGACCAATAGAATAACTGAGCAACAGCTGTTTATTCCTCTATAGAAGTCTGTGGGATTTTGCAGGTGCTTCCTGTTTGAAACACCAGGAGGGAGGGGTCCCTCAGTCCACTGCTCATTTACAGTCGATGCTTCTCACACCCTTGTTTCTGAGTGTTCACCCAATGTTGTCACATATGTGGTCTGAAACGTTTATTATGATGCTGTTCTGACCACAACTTGTGCTTCTTATTCTGGTAAAAGCTGTTGCTCATCCACATGAGCAGGCCTTTATTGGATCTTCATTCTGCTTCATTTATTTCCAAAACTTGAATCTGTTGATGATTACAAATCAAGAGCTTGAATAGTTTTTTTTTTTTGGCTTCATTGCCCCTAATGTGAACTGTTTTTATTTATTTATTTTCGCATAGTTTCTTAGATCTGATTGATCTCTGCAGCGTTTCGGAAACATGTCTGGTTTCACGTGTGTGTTCAATCACAGAAAACGCTGAGAAAACAGTTTCATTTTTGTGAATTAAAAAGAAAAAATTAAAAAGCTTCAGGGTTTTATCTCTTTGCTGCAACTGCTGCCAGAAATGTACAGTGCGAACCCAGGAGGGAGTTTCCTAAATGACTCTCCGTTTCCTCAAATGAGTTTCTGACTCAACTTCTGTGCAGCAATCTTTTCTTGTAATTTTACGTCATTGCAGCGGAACCGACCTCATCTGAGAGCGTTTTCTGCTTGGCTTCATTTAGGTGGAAATGTTAGAAATGTGGGCTATGGGTAAAGAGTTCTTCAGGGTCACAAGAACCATGAATGTGACCCTGAATGAATTCATGTGGAGCTCCAGTCACATTTGAGGATCATCAATTTAATGAGATTAACCCTTGTGCTATCCTAGGCACTTTAACATTGGGAGTTGGGTCATCTAGACCAGTGGTCCCCAACCACCGGGCCGGTCCGCGGGACATTTGGCACCGGGCCGCGGAGCGGTACCGGGCCGCAGGAAATTTTGGCACCGGTACGCACAGAAAGAAAAAATAATTTTATTGTTGTTTATTTAATTTAATTTAATAATTTTATTATTGTTTATTTATTGTTTTGTTTTGTTTTGTTTCCGACAAAAACGTTTTATTTTGAAAAGTGACCGGATTCTCTCTGTTACATCTGTCAAACTTAACGCACGTCAAAGTCGCGACACCAAACATCAGGTGATACACCCCGCTATAATTAAACCCAAACAACCAAAATGAACAAAAAACAAACTTCTTTAGAAAGTTGCTTTGACAAGGGGAAAATTATTATTATTATTGTTATTGTTATTATTACTAAAGAGAAAATACCACCCCCGGTCCACGGTAAACGTGTCTTGCGTTGTACCGGTCCACGGTGACAAAAAGGTTGGGGACCACTGATGTAGACCCAGTAGACAGTGCGCCGAACCTTTTTTCTTTAATGATTTGTGATCTTCACTGGTGTCCATGGATTACATGAAATCCTCTCCACCTTTATCCACCTTTGTCATGGTGGGGAGAACACATCAATGTAAGGGTGGGGTCATAGGATAGCACAAGGGTTATAAGGGTTATACTGATACAAATCAGGAAGTATCAAACGTTGCAGTTCCTTCAAGGATCACCGGGGGCTGGTGTGGGAATGGAAACATTTCCCTTTGACTCCCACGCTAAAAGGCACTAAAAATGTTTTTTGTACAATTACCGGTGTAAGGCTCGTTGAGACAACCGGGTTGTGATGTTGGGCTGTATAGATCCAACTTAAATAAATTGAAAAAAAATTTACATTTTACATCTTGGTGGCCCAAAACTCTCACTTTTTCTACTCCTTCAGCCATTTTTGGTATGTTGGTGAGGTGGGCGGAGCAAATCCAGTCAGTGAAAACAGAGATCGTCTGTCTATATGTCGATGTTTTCCTACAAGTATCTGTCTCTGGGAGGTTTTCACCTCCTTAGAATACTTAATATAATCCTTTTTCACAACCAAGTTTGTTTTTCTTCTGCTTTTTCTGCCAAATCGTTTTTTGTAATCATTCAAACACACAAACAATCAAACCAGGGCCAAAATTCTTTACATTTCCACTAATCATTCAGCTGGATGCAGCTCAGGTTTTTTCATGATAGTACTTACAGAATTCTGAAAGGCAGAGTTATTGTTGGTCTGTTTCATTCATTCCCAGTTGGACAGAAGAAGCTGAAAGAGTTTCCTTCATCCTGAAGACAAATCCAGCTCTGCTTTAGATGGAAAAACTTAATTGTCTTTTCAATAAACAGAAATTCATCTTTCAACACGGCAAATTAAAATTTAATGGAATGAATGAAATTTGAAATAAAATTATTCAAATGGCTGGAAAACTGCATCTACATAGAGTTTAAAACGAGCGCTATGGGCCGCATAAAGGATTTTTTTGGTAGATGTTGTTGTTTCTGGTGCTTTCAGCTGAAAAGATTGAAATACTTTTCATGTCATTTTTGTGTGTGATCCAAAGCACAACAAATAGTTGTTCATTATCCAGCGTGCAGATTAACATTTGTTATTCATAGAAAATGACATTTATTTCTATTTATTATAAAAAGGAAAAGTTTGAGTTCTTTGAGTCGACCAGTTTTTCCATGAACCTCGTTTTGCGGTTTTACTGACGACACGAAGCGGTCCGTGTTTACCACCGACGGTGATAAAACTCTCACCTTCATCAAGTCAGACGCGGACTCGGTTCAGGAAATCCCGAGTCCGCCCGCATGCACACAGAAATCCAGAAGAATTGGAATTTATGGATGAGATTAGGAGGAGGGGGGGGTATTTACGCCTCCTGATGAAGATTTAAGGTCAAATAAAAATACATTCCTATTTACTTTTTATTCACAAAGTTGGTTTAATAAATCTAGAAAAGTTCAAATGGTGAAACTGAAAGGATCTAGATATATGTTATGAATGTGAACCCCCTTTTTTTTTTTATGACTAAATAAGTGCTTTTGGATTCGTGATGACTCCTTCATGCTGCCGTACTAAAACAAAAGCAAATAATGGATTTGACTTTTCAGGATAAATGATAGTAAATGTGCAGCACCTCTGAATAACATTTATCAGCTTAGATTAGATTTTACTTTTAGAAGTAAACAAAGCTTCCTAAAACCATGTCGCTCCCACATTAAAACAGCGTGATGCTTTGTGAATCTAATTAACCACATTTGTTTTAGTTTGCCTTCGCCCACAAGTGGCTGGGATAGGCTCCGGCAGCCCCGTGACCCCGAAAGAGACAAACGGAAGAAAATGAATGAATCAATGTTTTTGTTTGTTTTGTTTTTTTAATTCTGAACGGTGCAAAAGCTCTGCCAGGGATTTTGCATGCCGTCAATTTTGCATGTTGAAATGACGAAACAGATCTCGCACAAATGGAGGAGGTTTTGCATCGAGAGCAATATGCAAAATGTGTTTGTTTGTATCCTTTAAGTGTGGAAGTTCAAGCAAATTTTTAGTTTAGTTTTGCTGTTTTATGCATGGAGTGAATGAACTGCAATGAGTCAAAAACTAAATCTTTTGATTTTATTTCCATTTTAAAAAAAAGTCGCGTATTCTCTACGATCTTTTTCAGACTGCATTTTTTTGTCTGCTCCTGATTCACAATGATTTGAATACAGCTTCATTATTAATATAAAGCTGAACTTCCCAATGTACGTCTTCGATCATCGGAAAAACGCAGCGAGGACGTGTTAAAAAAAACACCCAAGCCAGCATCTGTCATCACCTAGGCAACCACTGGACAGCCTGGGTTTTGGATCACAGAGGGGTAGAAAGGATTTTTTTTTTAACCTCCCCTCCCTTAAAATATTTAGCCTTGCCATCAAATCATCCACATTGCTGAACATATAAGCCGCTGTGACTCCAAATCCCACACATGTCAGAAGTCTCTCTCCACGGCGGAGGAAGTTCTGACCTGACCTGACATGTTCCTCAGAGACCTGCTCAGAAGACGGCAAAGCAGGAATTAATTTTACATACACAGGGCAAAATGGATGATATGAAATGTCGGCTTCTAAATAATCACTTGAATGGAACAAGATCTTAACAAGCTAAGGAGAGCCTTGGGGTGAAAGCAGAAGGGCTTTAGATGCATTTGAAATCAAAAGAGGATTTTTTTTTTTTTTTCTCCCATTCAATTTTATTTATGCGACGGACTCTCAACTGTATTACGCTTTAAAGAAGATGGACTTCGTGTAAATCAGCAGAAGGGGCCAATCATGTTCATTTGATGAGGAGAAATGCTGGAAATAATCCAGAGAGGGTTGGGATAAACTCACCCGCTGCCTCCTCCCAGATCAGACGAGATTAGGATCGTGCTAAGGAGCTCAGAGAGGGGGGGGGAGACAGAAGCAGTGAGGAGGCAGCGGGGCAGGTGGGCACTTCTGCAGACGAGGAGGAACTCCGGATAGCACTGGCTCCTGTCCTGATGCGACTCCACTGGTCAGACTTTGCTTTAGTTATCCTTCTGAAACTGTCGGAACCTAAAGCTTTTTGTAGTTGGGTCAAGCTGGAATGTGGGGTCCTTCAGGAGAGGCTGATGCCCCAGAAACGGGTCAAGTTCAGTTTTTTGATCTCTGGTTTGCCTCGAAAGAAACCTCTGTGACCCTGAATCGCTGACAGGAGACCTTAGCAGACGCCAGACAATGTTCAGGCTTCTGTTCAAATCTGTCGTTTGACGGACACTTTCTTCACGTTGGCAGACTCACGTCAGTGAAAGAGGAAAGAATTTAGTTCAGATTATTCCATATAGTCGCTAAAAAAAATTTTAATGGTCCTTCATTTTTCTCTCTTTTTGTTGAAATCTGTACAAACACAAGCGGTTGATGTCAGTTACCGGATACTTTGCAGCTTTTGGGGGGAAAGAAAACATTTAGTTTGAAGATTTTTGGGAAAACATTGTGACATTTTTCTCATTTTTTTTTCTGTATTTGAATACATCAGGCAGTGATTTCTGTGTGGATGCTGATGTATGTGTGAAATAATCGTGGTGGGATTTGGTTTCTCCTCGTTTCAGGGCGCCATGGCGGGCTGACGCCAGAGGAGCAGCGGCTGATATCGGGGCGATGTGTTAAGGGATCGTCTCTTCAGCTCTCCTGCTGCCTTGAATCCACTCCAACTCCTTCATCGGCTGTTAGAGAAACGTGTCTGTGGCGATGGGGAGGAAGAAGATCCAGATCACGCGGATTGTAGACGAGAGGAACCGACAGGTCAGTGTCTCCTCCTCCGAGCGTCTCGCCTTAACCTTTGAGACTCCGTTGTTGTAGACTCGTATCGCGTCTCGCTGGGTTTCGACGGTTGGTTTAGCACAGTGTTTTTCAACCAGTGTGCCGCGGCACACTAGTGTGCCGTGGGAGATGGTCAAGTGTGCCGTGGCAAATTGCCCTCATTCACTGATCTAACAACATTTCCCATCTCCAGGAAATCAGCTCTTTCTTCATCCAAACAGGCCCCTGATAAAACACTGAGTAGTTAGGAATATGAAAGATCATGAAATTATTTTTTCTTTGTGTTTATTTGATTCTATTAAAGACATTTTGATAAGAATGATGGTAACGTTGATTTGATTTAACTGTCTCCAACAATCATTCTTGAAGGCTGAATCACATGTCATCAGACTGACCAATCAGAAGTGGTTAAAGTCTTCACTTCCTTGTTTAGATTTAACTCAAAAGTCTCTCAGTTCTAGCAAAAAATACCAGCTAAAGCTCGTCTTTAGCGGTGTAGCTTTCCACAGAATCCGGTGTCAGACCGTGGAACAAGAGAACAAAACCATGAAGCTCAGAGACGTTAGTCTTTCTGCGGTCGGCGGATTTACGGCACTACATCTCCCATGATGCATTGGGTTAGAACGACTGCCTTGGCGCACAATGAGCCTCTCCTCTTAACGTCTTTAAACAAGGAACACACATCAAACAGTTTTTGAATCTTTTAACTTAATTTTTAATGCAATTTTTAGAAAAAACAGCTGCAACTTCCAGCTTTTTCTGCCACAATTATCATGAAAATGCCCGTGAGATTCCGGAGGGCGGGGGGGGGGGGGGGGGGACTGTCGATCAATACAGACTGAGTTTTTTCTTTTTTTTTTTTTTGGATGCTGGTGTGCCGCGGGATTTTTGTCAAGGCCAAAGTGTGCCGTGGCTCAAAAAAGGTTGAAAAACACTGGTTTAGCAGAAGAAGATTTCTCCAGGAAGTTTCCAGAATGAGTTCCTCAACTCCTTAGTCACACAAGTTCCTGAATTGCAGGAATTTTGATGATCAAAATGAAACTTTTTTTGGAAAATCGTGAGTTTTTTTCTCATTCAGTCAGAGTCCTACCCATAATATTCGTCACATTTTTTGTTTTTATAGGTAAGGTTAAGCTTAAAGATACCAATTTACTGAGATAAAACGACCTTTTTCTTTAAAAATACAACTCCTCCTCACGTGTAAGAAGCAAATAAATCACGAGTTATCATATATACCGTATTTTCACGACCATAGGGCGCACCGGGTTATTGGTAATTTTTCAGTATGTGACACATAAAAAGGCGGGTGTTAGGGCGCAAGATCCTCTCCAGGGCCGACATTGGATCTTCCCTCGGGGGTTCACTTCCCCGTTCGGACCCTCAGAGCCTCCAGAGCGGGTCAATAATAGAACCAGTCTCTGGGTTTTTTATTGGAGGAAAACCTTTTTTTTTTTTTTTAAATGATGACTGAGTAACACAAACTGGATGCGCGCTCACACACTCACTTGTGAGTGTCTGCCCCCTCCTTTTGCAAACGGGGGAGCGCGCCACGCGAGAACTCAGCACACACGCATTTCAGCGCACACACATACACACTCACTGTGGAAAAAAGCGGCGGGAGAAAAACTGAGTTGGTTCTCATGCCGTCTTCTACTACTTCCTTTGCCAAAGTTCCACAACTACACATTAGGTGCTACATAGGGCGCCCCCTACAGTTTGGAGAAAATGTAAGACTTTTAAGTGCGCCTTATGGTCGTGAAAATACGGTAATGTGTTTACAGAAGTCCGTCTAACCCCCTGATAATCTGCCTGTTGTCTTGTATATTTTGTGAGGAATGTCTTGTCTTTGTGGTTGATGTTTTATGAAACTAGATGGAGATTTCTTCAAAACATATGTGAGAAACTGCAAATTCCAGATGAATATTTAAAATGGGCTCAAATTTCAAATTTCTCAAATTTTCCACAGTCTCTGAGATTTCTCGGTCCAGTCGCACGTAGCTGTTGACTGTTATGACATTTTCATGGTGATGCCAAAAAAAGAATCTGCTTTTGGCTTTTCCTGTCTCTTTAAATGCGTTTATTAGATTGCTTAACCCTTGTGCTGCTTTGTGGGGACCCCACTCTCAACGTTTATGTGAGTCCGTTGAGAGTGGGGTCATCTAGATCAGTGGTCCCCAACCCCAACCGGACCGGTAAACTTTAATAATAATAACTTTAATAATAAAGTCAAAGCAACTTTCTAAGGAAGTTTGTTTTTTGCTCATTTTGGTTGTTTGGGTTTAATTTTAGTGGGGTGGATCACCTGATGTTCAGTGTTGCGACTTTGACGTGCGTTAAGTGTGACGGATGTAACAGAGAGAATCCGGTCACTTTTCAAAATAAAACGTTTTTGTCGAAAAAAACCCCAAAAAAATGGAAATTATTTTTTCTTTCTGTGCGTCCCGGTGCCAAAATTTCCCGCGGCCCGGTACCGCTCCGCGGCCCGGTGCCAAGTGTCCCGCGGCCCGGTACCGGTCCGCGGCCCGGTGGTTGGGGACCACTGATCTAGACCCACTAGACAGTGCGCTGAACCTTTTTTTCTCCAATCATTCTTGATCTTCCCCGGGTTTCCTTGGATTACATGAAATCCTCTCCACTTTTATCCACCTTTGTCATGGTAGGGATAACTAGTTAATGTAATAGTGGGGTCATCTGGACCCCACAAGTTAGCGCAAGGGCTAAACAAATCACTTTAATAATAACAATAATAATAATGGATTAGATGTATCTGTGCTTTTCCAGACGCTCAAAGCGCTTACAATGTGTCCATTATTCATTCACTCCTCATGCGTACTTGGTGATGGTAGAGGCGTGGCTGCCAGTTGGCGCCTACGGCCCCTCTGACCATCACCGGGACATTCATACACATTCACACACCAGTGGAGCCACACTGGAGGCAGGGGGGGTGAAGTGTATTGCCCTAGGACAAAACGACAGTTGTCTGCGGTGAGCGGGGATCGAACCGCCGACCCCTTCGATCATTGGACGACCTGCTCAACCTCCCCAAGCCACTGCTGTAAATCATTTTGTCCGCTTCTGTGGAAATAAAGACCACTTGCTGGTTCTGGGCCGTGGCAGTAGGACCCATCCTGCGGGTTTTGGTGTTTGTGGACCGCTGGTTCTGGGGCTGAGGCCCCCCTTGGCCCTGTAGCACTTTCACAGAGCGGCTGCTGTCCTGCTGGACACGTCGGAAGGTTTATTACAGCTCTGCAGAAGTCCGCTGAAGTTCTGCCCAAGAGCCCAGCAGAACATGGCGGTTCCGTTGCCTCTCTGCCTGCAGACGGTCTCTCCCGGCCTGTTTGGCCGTTCAGAGTTGACCGAGCAGAACCGCTGCGGAGGGCAGTAATTTGGGCTTGGCTGGGCTCGGACAGCACCCTGTGATTAGCAGGGTGGGTCGGCGTTGGGGACGCACAGTGGCCTTCTCTCCTCGTTCAGCCACACTGCTGGCCGCTGGAATCCCGCGCTGTCTGTGTCTCCTCTAAATATACACCCCCCCCCCCAACAGCACGACAAATACCAGCCTGTCTGGAAGGAAAGGCGCACGCTCGGGAACTAGGGATGTGGCTGGAAAACAAAAATATCGGGGAAAATGTTTGTATTTGACGTTTGGTTCAGATAGACACGGCTTCAGCTGTCCGGTGTGGTATTTTTAGAATCACAGATTCTATTTGTGGAAGTTGGTTTGTGGTTTTGTTTCATCTGTCAAACTCACTGACTGCTTCTTTTTTAATTTTTTTTTTTTAATGATTCTGCAAAAACATACAAAAGAGCAGAGAAACGATTGCAAAGCAGGGAACATGAAAGGTGGATTTACAGAAAACAATGGTGCTTCTGAAGCTTCGGTCAGCACCACCCACTCTGATGGGTAAAAATGCTGTTTTTATTATCCTCTTATGGCATTTTCCAGGACATTTATCAAGAAAATGGAGCTTAAAGATGCATTTCTGAGAGGATTTATTTATCAAATCGTTGTGAATCAGGAGCCGACGAAAAAAATAAGAAAAGGATGTGACGTAGAAAATCCGCCGGACGGGCCTGGAGCTCCCAGTTCCGCTCCATTCTGATTCTGATCCACTTATAGATCCGTGTACATCTTTGTTTTCCTCGTCTGAGCTGATCTAAACTGTACGGCTGGTTGGATAGCTTCAATATTGCTCGCCATTTTTGTTGCAGCAGTTAATTTATATTTTATTTATATATATATATATATATATTATATATATATAATATATATATATATATATATATATATATATATATATTTTTTTTTAATAGTAGATTTTCACTTCGTGAAATTGATGACGTCATATTCGCCGCTCAAAAAAAAAAAAAAATGATGACGATGAATTTTGAAATGCGGCTGCACTTTCTGATCTCAGCGCCTGTGCGATTTGTGTTTTTTTTTTTTTTTTTTTTTTTTTACTCTGCCGTTGCGTCTAATTATGTCGTAGTATATATTTAAATTAAAAAAACCCAGAATGAATAAAAGCTTCTATCATAACTTTATGCTTATGGTGCTGGCCGGATCGAGCAGCTGCTTCAGCCGAACTGCTCCCTGAACAAGAGGGCTGCTGCAGGGAATCCTGCAAAACCCGTGAAATCCAGAACACCTGACGCGCCGACGGGAAAATCTGGGCCGATTCTGCAGAACAGGAGGATGCAGATGATTCACTGCGGGGAGTTTGGGAGCGTGTGATCGGCGGTGTGTGGGCGGACGCTTCCACAGGGTCCATGGAGGTTTTACAGGAACATGCCGGTGTCAACAATGACTGAGATCTGTGTAATGCTGTGGTGGAGTGACCGCACACGCCATCGGCATTGTTTGATTCCTACAAATCGCCCTCCCTGAATACTTGAAAGCTGAACATCTTGAACTTGTAATCCCCGAGGGGCGAAGGAGGTGCCCCTCCCTGTTCATCAGATACTATAGAGCCGTGAGAGAATTTCAAGTCTTTGATGATGATGTCACACACAGGTTTATTCTCAAAATGTCAGAGGGATATTTGACCTACAATAAAAGTCATAAAGCCGCTGATTCTTCATGTTGCTTTGAGAAACTGTCAAACGACTGAACGGATTGCACTTTATTTCAAAATGTCCTTTTATTTACAGAAACAACTGACATTAACATTCTGTATTTTAGGGTCTAAAATAAGTCATGTTTGGTTGTGAAAAGGTTTTTATACACATTTTAGCTCCACATAGATCAGTGGTCATTCCCTCCTCTATCACTGCTCTGACCTCTCTGCAGTCAGCTATACCAAAAGCTGCGTTTCCGAGACACAGACGCGCAAAACTATATTGAAATCCATGAAACTTTGAAAAACTGTTTCCATTCAATCATAATTATGGGAATAAACACAAACCAACTGACGCGATAAGTCATTCAGAAACATGGGTGTGATCTACAGCAGATATACATTTAGATTTCTGCCCCCATCATCCGTCAAAGGACACGTCGGCGTCCTCTTCAGGCCGTGGAGCGGCGAGCTCCTTAAATGTGGGAGGGGCTACGGATGAAGCCATTTTGGGAAATGGTGGTTGGTGATTTTACATAGGAGCTGTGGATCCAACATTTCCACATGACACGCCCAACTTTTGATGAGCTGTGGGACGCTACGGGACCTGTGGTGGCGCCCGCCATTCAGCGCCCAAGTTCGCCAATGACTGTTGGTTACTGACTCGTTTAATTTGAAAAAAGGATTTCTATTGCAGTTTTGCAAACTATGCCACTTGTCATGCTATGCCAGCCTCAAAAACCTCCTCCTCCAAGCACGAAAACGTTTTCGATAACGTTTTTTCGAAATTGTTGAGTTTCTATTAGGCAAATTTGTTATCGGAAATCCGGTGTGCGCAATTTCCCAGTCAATGGAAACGCAGCCATTGACCCCTGTTCAATCTCCCTTTTATGAGACCCTTCTTACCATTCTGATCCTGATCCTGATCCTGATCCTGATCCTGATCCTGATCCTGATCCTCTTCCTGAAGGACTTCCTTCCCTTCCAGTTCTTCCTGAATGCTGTGACCGGCCTCAGGATCCAGTCAACGCTGCCCCTTCAGTAAAGAGGGTCCTGACTTCTATTCATTGCCACTTTTATCAGAATAAACCTGTTCTCTTCCTATTTTTTTTTCTTTTTCGCGTCCTGGGGTTCAATCACTCCTTTCTCTAACTCTGACAGCAAAGGTCAAATTTCCTACAGCAGATGCGACTTGGATGCCTGAAACGTTTCAATAAATCGATGACATCATCAATAGTTGTCAACGCTTGGAAAATACAGAACAACATCGGTTTTATGTCTTTAACACCCTAACAAATCAGCACTGGGACTACACCTGAACTCCAATCCAAAACGACTAGAATCCAGTCTAAATCCCTGAACTAAATACACCTCAAAGATGTGAATCAGTTTGGCTTAAACGGGAGAAAAAGAAGATTTTCTGAAAGATGTTGATGTTGTCTTGAAGTTGAGTCTTGGTGTAGACTTAAAGGCAGAATCCCCTACCCCTCCAAATGTTGGGGTTTGGAGCTTTGATGGTGTTTAAACCTGTTTTTTGTAAGGAGGAGCCGTAGCTGGGCTGGTAATGAAAGTGTATTTAGTTCAGTGGTTTAGACTGGATGGTTGTGGATTTGAGTTCAGGTGGAGTCCCAGTCCTGATCTGTTAGGGTGTTCATATTTAACAGTTCATTGGTGAAAGAGTTCAAGATCAACCATAACAGTCTGTGGTCTCATTTGCTTTAGAAAATTCATTCTGGGGGAAAAAATGAAAATAAAAAAGGTTTAGCAGGTGGTCAAACAGGTCTCTTTGCTTTTTGCAGGTGACCTTCATGAAGAGGAAGTTCGGCCTGATGAAGAAGGCGTACGAGCTGAGCGTGCTGTGCGACTGCGAAATCGCCCTCATCATCTTCAACGGCTCCAACAAGCTGTTCCAGTACGCCAGCACGGACATGGACAAGGTGCTGCTGAAGTACACCGAGTACAACGAGCCGCACGAGAGCCGGACCAACTCTGACATCGTAGAGGTGAGACCGCGAGGCGGCTGCGCCGGCTTTGGCGTGGAAAACATCACCGAAAGCCACATCCCCCCTGTGGGCCGAAGTCATTTGTGTGTCACGGTGAAGGAAGTAAAGAGCTTGTTTTAACTATGGTGATTTCCTAGAAAGCAGAAGTGGTGTCACCTCATGCGGCGTAAAATAAATGAAGAATAAAAACATTCACAAATACACTTCTGCAGCTTTTATCATCCAGCATTAAGGAAATGTGACCTGCAAGCAGCTGCTGAGAATTACGTCGCTTTTAGAAAAAAAATAGTGAGGTTTTTGCATCATAACAGTCGTTTTAATGCATTCAGGTTGTTGTTTGAGGAAATGTTTTTCGTTCGTTGGAGGACTTCAAGTTTAGCCTTTTCATTTCCTGGAAAGCTTAACTACTTTCTAATGCAGTGGTTTTCCAAATTCCAGAGCAACACACAGATCACAGCTAAAACAACAACATTTTTTTGTTTGTTTTGTTTTTTTATTTCATTTCTAATCTGATTCTAAAGGAGCTTTTATTTTGAAAAAACGGGTGGATTCTCTCCTCCAACACTGACTCAAAAATAGATCTGCTGCTTTCCTAAAGCGGCAACACCGACCGCTAAACTGAAACCCCCAAAACTAGCAAAACTAACAAAACAAAAAACCTAAATTTGGAAACTTTCCTTTGGAAGAAAAGATTTATTGAGGAAACTTCAGAATAAAAACCAGCAGTCTTTTCTCCAAATATGTCCCCACAGACACAGAATAATAATGCAGAATATTCAGCAAAGAGCTGTCTAATGTTACGAGGATGTTGCTAATAAAGTTGTTCAAACTATGGGTTAAGAGAAAATTCACATTTTTATGGTTCCTACATGAACTCTAGTGTGTAAATAATGTTTAAAGTAGCTGCAGATATTGTACGGAGGGTGAAAACAAACGTATTGTCTGACATTAAACCAGTCCACGGGACCACTGCTATGACTAACTTCTACTGGATGTTAGATCTTCAGCGTTCCCACACAAGTCTTTACTTTCACACACAAAAAAAAAAGGTAAAAACATCAGCTACAACTGCCAAACTGAATCGCTGAGGTTCAGGCTGTTAGATGAGGGTCATTAAAAAGCCTGCGTCGGCACTAAAGAGTCTGCCTCCAGAAACCACAAGCAGACACCTGTGTCAGCGCTGCCATCATGCAGGGCTTCATTTGTTTATGTCCACAGACGGGAGGAGGACAGACCGGCCGGCTGCCATGCACCCTGTTTGCATGTTGGTCTGTCCGCCGGCAACATGAGAGCGCTCGGTTTGAATATGTTTGTGGAGCCAAAGCCCCGGCTCCAACAGACACTTCAGGAGGCATCTCACCTTTTATGTTGTTGATAGATCATATTAAGATTAAATGTCCCGATATAAACCAAATAACTATATTTGTCAAATTTAGACAAACGTGAAATCATCAGCAGGTTGTTTAGATTTACAGTTTCTCACATTATGACCACAAACGTAAATATATAGTATTGGAATTATTTGTGAAAGACCAAAACAAAGTGGCACACAATTGGGAAAGTAGAAAGAAAATTACGCAAGAGTTGTTTTTGTTTTTTCTCTTTTCTCTGACTGCATCCAGTTGACTTCAGAAGTTGCCTGATGATTGACGACTGACCAAATGTTGACTCAATGGCTCAATAGAGTCCGCTCGCGTGGTGTTTCGTCTCGGTACAAATGAAGCTGTTTTGTGACGGTCTCTGTGGTTTGTCAAGAGAAAAGTGGGGAGAAAACAGCATCATGAAGTCCAAGAAACACACCAGACCAGGTCGGGGATAAAGTCGTGGAGACGTTTAGAGCTGGGTTAGGCTGTAAAGAAAAAAAGATTTCCCAAGCTTTGAACATCTCATGAACTACTGTTCAGTCCATCATCCGCAAACGGAAAGAGTATGGCACGACTGCAAACCTTCCTAGACACGGCCGTCCACCTAAACCAGGGGTCGGCAACCCAAAATGTTGAAAGAGCCAAACTGGATGAAAAAAAACAAAAAACAAAAATGTCTGGAGCCGCAAAATATTAAAAAAAAGCCCTATTTAAGCCTTATAATGAAGGCAACACATGAAATATGTATCTATATTAGTTATATTAGCCGGCTATCTAAATGACTAAGTTGCTACAAATACATAAGGACCATTAACGATTAAATGTTTCTTTGCCCTGCAGTGCATTCTGGGAGAACGACGCGTCACGTGACTGCTCTGTTGTGCAAGTTCAACTTCATTAGAATATCAATGAATTATGTTTCATTGCTTTGATAAAATTAAAGAAATGTAATAAAGAAATCCGATTTTTGATGTCATTTTTATTTTGAGGATTCAAACACAAAACAATAAAATGGAACGTGCGTGCCCCGTGACAGTCCGCTGCGCTCTAATGACAAACAGTCACATCCACCAAAAAGTGCAGCTTTTCCAGCCACTCAGCATCTTCCAGTTGCGGGTAGTTCAGGTCTTTGCTTTTAAGGAATGTCTTCATGTGTTCTAAACAGACGACAAAGTGACGCAAAACGTCACTCCTGGACAGCCATCGGACTGTGTTGTGTGCAGGAGGTCAGAATATTCTATTTCAACTTCATCAAGCAATGCACGGAACTGACGGTGGTTCATTTACATCAGCCACCTGTTTAGCGGTCTGCTAAAAGTTAACAAAATAAAGCCCTGCTGGCAGAAACGTGTGTCGTAAGATATGACGCAAATCTCCATTGACAGAAATGTTGAAATTTGATATTGTTATGACCCAGCCAGACCGTCACGTGCGCGGGGTAGCAGTAGTCAAGCTGCTCATCCAAAGGCTACTATGGAGAGCTGTCTGTGCCTCATTCACCGCCCAACCCGGGACAGTGTCAGTGACGCATTAACAGCAAGAGAGGCTGAATCTCCTTTTAAATAACAAACCCGTTTATTCCATCACACACACACACACACACACACACACACACACCCACACACACACACACACACACACCCACACACACACACACACAGACACAGCTGAAACAGCATGCACCTCACGTCAGTTCACAACACTCTTACTCAAGGTTTTACCCCAAAACTTCCCACTTCCCATGAGCCTTAGGGGGTGAAGGCGGGGCTAGTGGCGGTCATGTGCATTTTAGGTCTGTTAGCAGCAGGGGATTGTGGGACGCGGTCCCCCAATCTAATTAGGGCTCAGCACGAGCGTTTCTGTTTGCCCACGTTTCTTTTCAAATAGCAGTTTTGTTGTTCCACCTTGGTTTATTCTTCCTGTTATGTTTGTTTCTTTTTGTTGCCCCATGAGTGTGGAAGGGGGGGGGGGGGGTTGATGACTCCTGTTCAATGTTCAATATGTTGTGTGTTCAACGGAAACGGGGCTTGTTGTATCGGAAAGGAAAGTATGCGCTCAGCTTCCCTTTCTACCGCCTGCTCTCTGAGACTGGGCGGAGTCATGTGCAGACAGAACACGGACTGATCTGCAGCGCAGCCAGTTGATTGACAGTTCAACTTATAGGTAGCTTGGCTCCCGTTTTCCAGCTGCAAGTGACATAGCTGCTGGGAGTTACAATTTTAATTCTACACGCTCTTACAGCATTGGAAAATGTTAAGAATATTCATATCTTGTTTTTCCTCCGCCAGAAACCATATTAAAACAAAAATTATTTCTCTCTCTCATCTTTGTACATTTTCAAACATTTTTGAAAATGCTCCAGGGAGCCACTAGGGCAGCGCTAAAGAGCCGCATGCAGCTCCTGAGCCGCGGGTTGCCGACCCCTGACCTAAACTAAGTAGAGCACTGATCAGAGATGCAGCCAAGAGGCCCGTGGTGACTCTGGATGAACTGCAGAGATCTGCAGCTCAGGTGGGGGAATCTGTCCAGAGGACAACCATCAGTCATGCACTGCACAAATCTGGCCTTGTGGCAAGAAGAAAGCCATTGTTTGCAGTGTGCCATAAGCCATGTGAGTGACCCAGCAAACGTGGAAGAAGGTGCTCCGGTCAGATGAGACCGAAATCGAACACTTTGGCCTCTATGCAAAGCGCTATGTGTGGCGGAAATCCACCATATCCCTGTCAAACATGGCGGTGGCAGCATCATGCTCTGGGGCTGCTTTGCTTCCGCAGGTATAGGCAACCTGGTTGGTTCATTTATATTATTCATTTATTATGAAAACTATGCCCAAACCATCAGCCTACCACCACCGTGTTTGACTGCTGCCAAGATGTTCTCTTTTTGAAATGCAGTTTTAGTTTGACTTGTTCATCTTCTGAAAAAATTCAGCTTTTGTCTCATGAGTCCACAGAATGTTTGGCTGAAAGTTTGGGCGATCATCCAGAATATTTGGTTAAATGTGAGACGAGTCCTTGTGTTGGTTTTCTACTTGAACTTTCACTTTTTTTTCATTTCCTAAAGCTTTTGGTCCAGTGAGACGTCCACCTCTTTCCATCGTCTGCTTTTTCCTTTTAGGATTTCCTGGATGAGTCATCGTTTTGTTTTTGTTGTTGTTGTTTCTGAACCAAATTATCAATCATAGAAACATTATAATTTGCAACGATGCTTTTCCCTCTATCACCTAAAGCAGCCAAAGCCGCTCTTGTCTGAACCGTTTCTCCAACCTGAAACAATCGACACCTCGCCATCTAAAACGGCTCCAAAACAGCGGACCGCTCAGCGCGTCCTGCTGACCGATGACTTCTGTTGTAACGCCGAGAGAAGCTTTTGCCCCGCAGAGTTGGGTAACAGCACCAACAGAGCACGCAGGCTCAGCCACGTCAGGCTTTAGAGCTCGAGAGAAAAAAACGGAAACTTGTATCTTAATCCGCCTCAGTGGCTACAGGACGTCAAGAAAGGTGTTTAGCTGTACGGTTAACATTTGAGATGAAGGAGACGCTCAGTCCCATCCTGCAGCAGACACTTGGAGAAAGCCAGCAGAGCCGAGACATGATGCAGGGCTTTAAAACACCATCTGTCCAGCGTTTCTGTGTACGGGAGTCATCTCTGCTTCAACGTCTCAACCATTTGCGTTTACATTTTGACCTACTAAATCCAACAAACTCTTTTCTTTTCCTCTTTTACCCAAAAGTCCTTAACATTCTGTAAAACAAAAGAAGATGTTTAGTCCAACCATGAGGGGTTTTCCTATTTCCCGTGAGCTTCTACTGGTACAGTTCCAGCTTCAAACTACCTGCAGTAAAGCTGGTGGACTTTTTTAAAGACTTAAAAACATTTAAAGCTTTATTTTTGATGTTAAAATCTCAGTTAAACTGGAAACCAGCAACAGTTTTGGGTCATTTTGACCAGAGATTAGGGATGGGTACCGTGCCCCGGTATTGAACCAGCCCCGGGGCCACATTCTTCAAGACCGCAGTATCGTTAAGATCTGACCTGAACGGTTCTGCTATCGGTACTGGAGACGTTGCTTTTTCTTTTTGTTTGTGTCCCACAATATATAAGCGTTATCTGCCATATTTAACTCAAAAAGTCAGTCAATTTTCCGTTGATTAATGATGATATTAATTTCGGTATTCTCGTTGAAGCGGAGAGCTCTGTCTGTCTACTTGTGTGCACGGGGGCGGGGCTGTTGTTCCGACAGCACGCGCCGCGCGCGCGCACACAAGACAAGGCAGCGCACACACAGTCAGTGGTGATCTGGTAGGGGACACGTGAGCGCCCTAGACTATAACACCCATTTCTGCATAAAATTAATTTCGTTTGCCTACCATGCTGTCACCTTGCTGCTACGATGACCGTATGTTACGCTGTTTGTGTAGAACACGCTGGGGCAGCGGAAGGGGGGGGGGGGGGGGGGGGGTTGCACGCGGAGCAAACAACAAACAGGTAGAGAGGCGGGGCTTAGACTCACCGCTTAAGTTTCCAGACCCGCGACAAACTATCAGCTGCTTCCTAATACTTAATAATACTTAATAACTAATGATAGTTGTCATCCGTGAAATTAATATCATTTATTGGGTTTACTGGATTTAAAGAAGAATACATGGAGTTGGCAAAATAGAAAGGAGTCTGCATCAAAGTGAATTTGTTTCCATCATTTAACTTAACTTAACTTAACTTAACTTAACTCTGGTGTTTGAGAGACAGAAAAGTCTATTCAAGGTTGTGGAAAATGGACAAAAGATCAAAGGAAACATCACACTTATGAAGAATGAAAATAATTAGATTAAATAATTAAATGAATATCCTGTCTGGAACATTCTCATGTATAAAGTAAAATGTTTTGTTAAAAAAAACAATGTTGTTGCATAGTGAGGAAATAAAACACTTTATGTTCTTAATTTGTTATTTATCTATTTATTTATTTTTCGTCCTCAAAAAGTATCGATAAGAGTACCGATAAGAGTACCGGATCGATAAGCAGTATCGATAAGAGTAGTAGTACCGTTAAAACCTTAACGATACCCATCCCTACAAGAGATGCACAGATCTTTTACTGCCATGTGGTATCTATCTGCTGTAGTTCTATGTTTATGGTGAGAGCTGCAACACGCAGAGTGTCTGACCCATAAAACCCACGGAGCAGCGATCTGATGTTGGGAGGCTGTTGCTGCTTTTGTTGTTACTGGTAGGACATCTGTTCTCCATTTCTGCAAAGCAAACACTTAAAGAAACGTCTTGGCAGGACTGTAAATGTGACGAAACAAACGTTAGAGCCCCGTCTTAACAAACCCAGAGGCTGGGGGGTAGGGGGGGGGGGGTAGTCAGACATGCAGATAGTAAAGCTAAAACTAAACCTGGCTTTATCACAAATCCCAGTTCACACAAAATCCCATAATCCTGTGTTTTTATACAAAAATTAGATACCGTGGTCCAGGTGAATACTCGACTCTGATTGGCTGCAGGGTGTCCATTCAAAAGTGATCCAATCATTGCGCTGGCCTAAACGCCAGTTCGTAGCCGGAACAACAGACATTTGGAACATAGACGTTGCTGTTTCACAGTTGATCCCAACAGCCAGACAACAGAAAAGATCTCCGTCCTTCGAATGTTTTTTTTGACACGACAGGATCCCAATTTACCATCAACAGCAATGTCCACTTTATTTTGAAAGAGTTCCCTGGCTTTCTGTCTGTCTGTCTGTCTGTCTGTCTGTCTTGTTTACCTATTTAATTAATAAAGAGGGAATACGAGTTTTTAAATAATTGTGTTTTTCATTTTTTTATTGTGGCATTTATCTCAACAGGGCACATTCAGGAACATTTCTGGTCATTTGTGTTAGCTGCTAATGGGTTGAATGCTATAAAGTATTCAACTCATTGTTTTCTTGTTTGTCTTTCTTTATTATAGTATTTTCTGCCTTTTTTTGCCACTTCTACAATTTTTCAGCTATTTTAACCATTCAACTATTTAAATGTTCAGCTCTTTCAGCTTTTTACAGCTGTGACCTTTGGTCCTTCAAATCCTTGAACTTTGAAGATTTTCCAGGATTTCCAGGAATTTGCCTTCATTGTAATACATGGGGAATCCTTGGTGCATGAGGTCACTGGTTCAATACCCAGCGTTTGCATTTTTCACAAAAAATATCTTTTTTTGTTATTGAGCTGTTTTCACTTTATTTATAGTCAACCTTTATCATTTCTTTCTTTCTTTTTTTGTGCCAATTATTACCCTTTAAGTTTCGTTTTCATTTAGCAATACAGCAGTCATCTCAGCATTGTTGTTGCAAATGGAGTTCCTGGGCAAGTTGTGGGTTTGCCAACAACAAAAACACCCCAAAAAAATTGACAATAAGGATGACTAATAATGGAACGTTTAGTAAGAGTTTGAAAGTTGAAATATAGCGGTCTCTACACAATTCAACACAAAAAATGACATGTTGATAAATTATCATTTTTTTCCAAATCCACTTATATTATGATATAAGGCATATAAGCCATTTCATTACATTCAAAATGTGATTTGCATCAAACACTAATATACAATATTTAGATTTGCAAGTTCATGCAGATGTTTGAGTGACAGAAATAGTTTGCTAAAACACATGCTATGATCCGAGTTAACGGTGGATATTTCTTCAATCAAAGCGATCTAGGAAACTACCGGCAGACTTTGTTTTCTTTGAAACGAACCTTAGCTTCATCATCTGGACAAAACACGAGGGGAACGTTCTCTCTGAAATGATGCTTAAGTTTAGCACATAAACCACCAACTTTCCTCTGCGGGTTAGTCCACACACACCCGCTGCAGCAGGCTCTGTGGCCGTTGCCACGACAACGCGTTGCACCGTATATTAAATAGTCCACTTTTTATGCGAAGGACGATTTAAATTAGGCCTGCGCACTAAATCGCAAGTTTATCGATATCGCGATATCCAGCTGTGCAACACGCATATAAGGTTTGTGAAAATTGCGATAAATGGTGACCAAAAATGTGCTAAAACAATTTTATTTATCCAATCAAATAAATCCATGTATGTGTTTGACCAACTTGATCTTAGATGCTCCGCCTCCTATGTAGACGAAGTGTGTTGGAGTGTAATTTAAGATATGTTGATTTTTATTTAAATGAAACTGTTGCAGTGACATGGAAAGGATGTTTTTACTATTTCTTCATGTATCGCAAGTTATATTGTCACTGCAATGTTGATCACTAATATCGCGACTCTTCGCTCAAATCTCAATTTAAATGTAAAAAAACCCACAAGATTGAAGCACTAATAGTTGATTTGATATCTATTTCTATCACTATGGTAGAAGCGGAAGAATGCCCTTTATGGTGTCCGTTATCAGAAGCGTATGTCCTTTGCGTTATCTATTCATTTCTAATAATGCACACTTTGTCCCTTACTTGAACTTCACCTTTACTACCTCTCATATGATCCTTTCCTGCAGATTTTTGGCCAAAGCTCAAGCTGGCCTTTCTGTCTTCGATATTTTAGGGTTAAACTATAACTTTTGCAGCCTGAGACGAGGCAGATGAGCTCACCGTACATCAGAACACGTTAACGGTGCCAAATACTGGTTTCTGATCTGAAAATGTTGGATTTCTAGCATGATCCTGTTTTTCTCTGTCCTTTTTGTGATCAGAGTGTGACCTTTGGCCGTTTGGAACGGCTTTTCCACCACTTTACTGAAAACAAACGGACACGTGTGCGACGCTTTTCACCTCGTCGTTTCTTTACAGTTTTATATTGGTCGTAAAAAAAGTCCCACAAAAGACGGAGACAGACGGGATCAGAGAAAGAGGCAGACGCTCTACTGCTTTCTGTTTCAGATGGAGGTTTACAGGACAGCAGAAATGAGCAGAGCGTGTCTGAAGCGTGGCATGTGAAGTGGTCACTGCGGTAAAAATAGACTTGTTAGAGAGTGTTTAGAGCTTGGAGTAACTACTAGTGTCTGGGAATGCAGAGGACATGTGGACAGTCAGGAAGCGCAGAGATGTGGATGCCAGAGGGATGAGCGTCTGACTCAACGAGATGTTTGTGTGGGGAGTTATCGCAAGGATGTAGAGATTGACTTTCTCCCCGACTTTGCTATCATGAATCCTCACTGGGTCAAGCACTTTTCCCGGGATGTTCTTCCTCTTTGAAACCTCCTGGATGGGTCCTCGTTGTTTAGTTGGAGTCATTTTGGTTGGTGAGTCGGACTCCAGTCGTAAGTTTTCTTCAACGCTGTGTCCGAATTCCTTCACTGCTCACCACATAGTGCACTATACAGTACAGTGTGTTACTCATTTTGTAGTGCTGTCCGATTCTACAATGCCAAAATCCAATGCCCTAGAAATTTCCCAGAAGTCTCTGCGAAAAACTAGTGTGCATCGATGCTCACTAGATTACATTGGTGAATATAGACCACAATGCATTGCGTTGGAACATTTTTTTGCTAAAGAAAATGTATTTAAATGTATTTTTTTAAGAAACCATCAATGTTTTAATCTTCAGAAGACCGTGTACTTGTATATAATTGTTGCAAAACGCTGATTTTAATTAGATTTTAACTTTGTGAAATCGATGACGTCATATCAGCCGTTAAAAAAAATGTAGTGAGCATGGTGTCTGAATTGGTTTTAAAATCCAGGGCACTACATAGTTAAGCTCTATATACTGTAGTATTCTAGAAGTTAGGGGTTAGGGTAGGAATTCGGACAGAGCCTACAATTCCAAAAGCCAGCGCCCTAGAAATTTCCCAGAAGTCTCTGTGAAAAACCAGTGTGCATCAATGCTATATACTAGATTGACAAATATAGACCACAATGCATTGCATTTGAATAATTGTTGCAAAGAAAATGTGTTTTTTAAATAAACCATCAACGTTTTCGTCTTCAGAACACAGTGGATTCATTAATGGTCGGCGCGAATTTCGTAAAATTGATGATGCTAATGTCTGCAGACATAAGAAGACATGGAAGAAAACTAGAAACTCTGTTTAAACCCAGAAGAACGGCTGTTATTCAGCAGAAGAAGAAATGCCAACCTTGGACAATCGACAGATTATGGACCCTTTTTATTTTTTCCTTACAGCATTACCTTTTTATAAAAAAAGAAAGAAAAAAACAAAACAAAACAAAAAAAAGTAAAACAAATGATTAATCACTTATTGAAAATGGTTAAATTGATCGATGTTTAATGGTATTACTTCACTTGCTCCAAAAATTGATAAATTGATTCAAAATTTTTCCTAATGTAACATAATTTTGCACATGTTTTTAACTTTTGATACTTGATGAAATTTTGCTGTGAAAATCTCTGAAACAGTGTTATGTCTATTTTACTGATATAGTATTATTTTTTAATCATATGAATGACTTTTATAAGTAACATAATCTGCATATATTTTATATAATTGATCTGCATTTGCCATGTTGATTTCTAAAATAGTTATTTTTTACATAATAATTAAGTAATTCATCTTTGTCATGTGCTTTATCAATACCTTATGATTTTTAATTCTTTCTGATAAAAGCTAGGAACCGGATATTGATAAATCATGTAATAAAATGGTTATAGTATAACGGGGTGGGATTATATACGTTCGCTTCCTTCCACTCCCTTTCAAGCAATATTTATTAATATGTATAATTATCCTAAGTTTGATTAGTTACTGTATGAATGTATAACTGATGATTATATTGCTTTTGTGTATTATTTCTACTTAATTGCTTGAAATAAACCATTTCAAATCAAATTCAAATCAAATCAAAATGTCGTATTTGTCGTTTAAAAAAGAATAATTAAAAAAAAGTAGTGGTGTTTTAAAATCCAGGGCACTAGATAGTCCTGCACTCTATATAGCTTTTGTGTAGTTTGGAGTACGGTGGGAATTTTGACATAGCCCAAGTGTGGACAACAAATGTGGTCCTCTGGACTCCAGGAATGTTTTTATTTGCTGAAACTTGTCTGACTGGGAGAAGCCGGTAACCACACACAAACCAGTTTTCTTGCTCTGCCCGGCTTCCTCCGCAGGCTCTGAACAAGAAGGAGCATCGGGGCTGCGAAAGCCCGGACGGAGAGGCCTCATACGTCCTCACCCCCACCACGGAGGAGAAGTACAAAAAGATCAACGAGGAGTTTGACAACATGATGAAGAGTCATAAAATTGTGAGTTCCTGCAGTTTTCATCTGTCTGTTTGACAAAAAAACGGCTCCACCACTCCCTGCAGGTTCCGGGGCTAGGGTTGGGTACCGAGCCCCGGTATTGAACCAGCCCCGGGGCCACATTCTTCAAGACCGCAATATCGTTAAGATCTGAACCTGAACGGTTCTGCTATTGGTACTGGAGAAGTT
The DNA here is from genome assembly GCA_023969325.1 of Oryzias curvinotus. Taxonomy (NCBI): domain Eukaryota; kingdom Metazoa; phylum Chordata; class Actinopteri; order Beloniformes; family Adrianichthyidae; genus Oryzias; species Oryzias curvinotus. The sequence continues at coordinate 26,996,110 of CM043708.1, read as the reverse complement.
GTTTTTTCTTTTTTTTTTTGTGTTCCACAAAATATAATCGTCATCTGCCATATTTAACTCACCAAGTCAGTCAATTTTCCGTTAATTAATGATGATATTCATTTCGGTATTCTCGTTGAAGAGGAGAGCTCTGTCTGTCTATTTGTGTGCGAGGGGGCGGGGCTGTTGTTCAGACAGGACGCTTATGATTCCAACTACTAGCTGCTTCCTAATACTTCATAATAATTAAGGAGTAATGATAGTTGTTATCCGTAAAAGTAAGTTGTGCAAGTTGGGTTTACTGGATTTAAAGATAAATAAATAAATAGAAAGGAGTCTGTATTAAAGTGAATTTGTTTCCATCATCTCACTTAACTTAACTTAACTCTGGTGTTTGACAGACAGAAAAGTCTATTCAAGGTTGTGGGAAATGGACAAAAGATCAAAGGAAACACCACGCTCATAAAGAATTAAAATAATTAGATTAAATAATTAAATAAAAATCCTGTCTGAAACATTTTCATGTATAAAGTAACATGTTTTGTTAAAAAAAAAAACAATGTCGTTGCATAATAAGGAAATAAAACACTTTACGTTCCTTATTTGTTATTAATTTATTTTTCGTCCTCAAAAGGTATCGATAAGAGTACCGTTAAAATACCGGATCGATAAGCTGTATCGATAAGAGTAGCAGTACCGTTAAAATACCGGATCGATAAGCAGTATCGATAAGAGTAGTAGCACCGTTAAAATACCGGATCGATAAGCAGTATCGATAAGAGTAGTAGTACCGTTAAAATACCGGATCGATAAGCAGTATCGATAAGAGTAGTAGTACCATTAAAATACCGGATCGATAAGCTGTATCGATAAGAGTAGTAGTACCGTTAAAATACCGGATCGATAAGCAGTATCGATAAGAGTAGTAGTACCGTTAAAATACCGGATCGATAAGCAGTATCGATAAGAGTAGTAGTACCGTTAAAATACCGGATCGATAAGCAGTATCGATAAGAGTAGTAGTACCGTTAAAACCTTAACGATACCCATCCTTACCGGCGGCATTTATCCCTTGTGCTATCGTGTGGGGTCCAGATGACCCCACCCTTACATTGACGTGTTCTCCCTACCATGACAAAGGTGGATAAAGGTGAAGAGGATTTCATGTAATCCATGGACACCAGTGAAGATCACACATCATTGAAGAAAAAAGGTTCCGCGTACTGTCTAGTGGGGTCTAGATGACCCGGGTCATCTGGACCCCACTAGACAGTGCACTGAACAAGCCGATACCTGTCTTGTTGGGTCATCAGGATAGCACAAGAGTTAAACCCCCTCAGTGCCCCTCCCCCCTTGATCTTTCACCACTTCAGCTGCAGCAACTCTACGAAAAAGTAGACGACGTCTCAGCCCTGCATGAACTCTCCCAAACCCCCGATCTCTTAGTTTTACTGGCGACGGGGCCACAGCGCGTTCAGCTGGATATCAAATATCCTGCCAGAAGCCTTGTGTCCAAGATCCAAAACAAATTTGAAAAATCCCCACGTTTGCCTGGACGGAGACGAAACATCATCTGGGAGACGGTTTCCCAGCTCGTAGACGGATCCGGAGAGATTTACTCCGTGTGCTTTTTGCCAATTCCCCCTCCAGTCGGCGGGTCAGCCGCCGCCGCAGCACTTCATGCCTGCGGCCCCTGGAGGTGCGGCTTACTGTCCAGGAGGAGGAGGAGGGGGAGGAGCCACTTCGCAGGCTCTGGCGGCGGCCACGGCGGTTCTGGCCGACAGCGGGATCCTGGCGCTGCCTCCCCACAGAAACATAAACTCTTCACACAGACCCGCCAGCGCTGGAAACACAGGTGTGTGTGTGTTTGTGTAATCGGTAATCCAACTTTTTAGGAACTGTGACAAAAAATGAAACGTTGACAGAAAAAAATGGCCTTCAGACTTCATCTGTACTTCATGAGGTCTCTCTCTCTGAGGTTTATTCTGGCGTCCCTTTGAATGTAAACGCGCCACTTTATGAACATCAGTTTAAGTGACAAAACGTCAACAAATGATCATGACTGCTCTGTGAGCATCTTCAGTTTAATTCCTTCAGGTGGGCTTAAAACCCTCTGCACATATGTTGGAACCAAGCTTGAAACGCAAAGAACGGAAAAAAAAGACATCAAAGGGACTTTTTCCTCAGGTGTACACCTGTCAGACCGAGTTCAGGTAAAAGTTTTTCAGAAGAAGTCACTGAAAATTAATTGATGTAGTCCTCGTTTTTTGTTTTTTACTTAAATCTCCATTCATTTCTTTGATTTGACCTTTCATAGGAATGAATTAATGAGAAGTCGCAAAGAATCGGAAACAGAAAAGTTACTCGACTGATGATAAAGGTGAACAAGGAAAACATTTAAGGGAGTGTCTTGAAAATTGTAGTTGACGTCTCTGACAGAAAAAATGTCCTCAGAGTTCATCTGTTCTGCATTTGGTCTCTCTCTGAGTTTTATTCTGGCGTCTCTTTGAATGGTCCCCAATCTCCGGCCCACAGACCGGCACCGGTCCATGGCACAGTTGGGACCAGTCTGCAGGGGAAAAAAAGAAAACGCAGCCTGCATTTTTATTAACTTCTATTTATAATCTGAGGGACGTTTTATTTTGGAAAACGACTGGATTCTTTCCATCTCATTCTTGACGGATGTCCATCCGCAAGATGGAAACTCCCAAACTAGCAAGGTTCACAAAAAAAATAACGTATTTTTTTACAGAGAGGAACCAGAAGAAGAGCCTTTGACTTCAAGACTAAAGGAAGCTGCATTTAACAGACAAAAACCAGGAGTCTAAATGCAACAATTGGTCTCACAGACCATAATAATAATAAAGAATATTTAGCAAGCGGCTGTCTAATGATGCTGCTAATAAAGTTGCTCAAACGGCGGATTCACATTTAATAAAATACCACTTTTAAGAACCGATTTTATTTATTTATTTATTTTTTTATCCGTCGCACTTTGAAAGCCGGACGAGGCTGAAGTCGGCGTCTGATTTTTCACCTTGACAGTTAAGGGTTGAGAGAAAATCTAGATCACATTTTAATGGTTCCTGCATGAACTCTAGAGTGCAATTAAAGGTTAAAGCTGCAGATATTATACAGAAGCTAAAAATGAACTTTACGCTTAAAAGTTAAGGAAACTGGAGGCTTAACTTAAAAAAGGAGACTGAACGCTCACTTCAGCCTCTTCCAGGCCGGTCCATGACAATATTTCTGGACTTTAGGGTTCACTGCTGTAAATAAAGCCTTTAGAAGACCTAAAAAGGCGCGTGTCTGTGTCTTCAGGAGGTCTGCAGGAGAACTCGGATCTGGTTCTGCAAAACGGATCCGGAGGTATGCATCTTGTAATTATTCTTTGACGTGGATGCAGAAACAAAAACACGGCTGCTTTCATGAAGCGAAGGATCCTAGATTATCAACGTCAAAGGAAAACTCATCAAAAAGAGGAAATTTGAACATTTTCAGAAATTATTATTTTGGTAAATGGCGTATACTTATAAAGCGCTTTCTACCCTCTTACGAAGGCCCAAAGCGCCACCAGAAGCAAGGTGGGGTTCGGTGTCTTGCCCAAGGACACTTCGACACATGGGCGTGCAAGGCGGGAATCGAACCTGCAATCTGACGACCATGAGTCGACCGCCCTACCGCTGCACCACGGCCGATTTATTTTAATAAATCTGATCAGTTTCAGTGTTTTTAAATGTTCATTAAGTTAACGTGCATCTTTGAACGCTTATTTAGCCCATGATGTTCACACTGGACAAGCAGGGAGGGGCTTCTTCTTTTTGTTTTTGTTTTCTGCAGTTTACTAGTGCACGTCTGCCCCCTACAGTCGGAAGCGGTGGAGGTCTCGCAAATCTCGCACCAGACTTTTCTTTTTTGCATCTCGATTCCCTGCCTTCGCCCACAAGTGGCCGGGATAGGCTCCGCCAGCCCCGTGACCCCGAAAGGGATAAACGGAATAAAAAAATGAATGAATGAATCTCGATTCCAACATTTGAAATATTTGGTGTCACAGAATTCCAGCCGGGCACAAACTGCAATTATTAATTTCTCCTCTATGATCAATTTTCAAACGATCTGCACTTCCACGATTAAAACAATCCATACATCACTACCAAATCCAAGTCCCTGATTAGTACGGAGTGGTTGTGGTGCCATTATTCCAAACGCACCAAGCACTGATTTGAATGTACAACTGTAAAAATTATTATAATCATTTTTTTTCATAATATAAAAATAATTTCGCCCTTGAAATTGAAAAAAACATGCCAGCCAATCACAGACATGTGACCTTCGTGTCCGTGTCTGTGATTGGCCCAATTGTAAGCCGGTCCTCTGCTCTGGTTCCAGCGCAGAAGAGAGAGAAAATAGTTTGGATTTCCCGCCTTTTTGAGTTTCGGGTGCAAAAACAATGGTTTGAGCACAGAAAGTTTTAAGCTTAGAACAGTGACTGTTGCGTTTGGAATAATGGCATAAAAATCCCTCCATAGATCAGTTAAAGCTGGTTTAACTGCATGTTTTGTACGGAGAACTTAAGGCTGATGTCTCACATCACCACATTTGTGAGAAACGCTGGAAACTGATGGTTATTTGCATGGATGCTAAACTAAATGCCAGTTTAGTTTATTATCCTATTGAATTCTGTTTCATTTATGATCCTTTCCGATTGTATGTTCACCTTACAATTACCGGTACGAAGCCCACTGAGACGACTGTTGTTGTGAATTTGGGCTATACAAATAAAACAGAAAATGGAATGCTGCAGGAACTCTGAAGTTCACACACATTGATCTGACTTTTTTTTGAGGATTCACACAGTTCTTACTCCATTTTCTGCCCTGAATTCAGAATTTAAACACCCGACATTTACATTTTCACATCTCATTTGTTTAGTGAAGCAGTAATTTGATAGGAAATAGACAGATTGGACGCATCAAATGGTGACGTTTTGGTAAAGATAACAGCTAAAACGTTCAAATATCTTGATCCAAATTTCTTAAGCTTTAATTAGAGCGACACATTCACAGGTTTCTATACAACCAAGACACGAATTGTGTTTTCAGTTGGATTTTTTTTTTTAAATATCGTCACAAAGAATCACAAATGACGTCGCCGCTCTGCGAACAGAAATCCTGACCCGCTTCTCGCGTTTCCTCTTTTCTGTGTGCAGTGAATGGTTTTGTGGGTTCCTGCGGTGGAGGCGGTCTGGGTAAAATCGCTGCACCAAAATCTCCTCCTCTTCCTCAGGGGAACAGTCTGGTCCTCACCGGCCGCAAAACCGACCTTCGAGTGGTCATCCCTCCCTCCAAAGCAGCCATGTTGGTATGTGTCCCGTTTTGGGATCGGAGAAAAGTCTTTTAATTTATTTATTTTTTTCTTAAAGTCCCACTACGAGCATCTTTTGATGTGTTTTCAAATTGTTCCCAGTGGTCTTTGAAATATGATCATGCTGTTTTTAAATAAATTTTTTAAAAAAAGTGTCATTTTTCAGAAATTCACCTATGAGTTGTGTAGAGCAACCCCGCCCCCTCTTCCTCTTCCCGTTGCTGAGAGCTGAGAGCTTGTGGCCCGCCCAGCGTTTTTTCTACACTCATTTTTTTTTTTTTTTTTTTTTAAACGACATTTTTGCACCTCCTCAACAATTTGAATCAAGAAATACTCAGAGATGCAATTTTAAGATGAATTTTCTCTAAATATGTACTTCGGCAGTACAGATCCCACACGGCTCCCACAGACAGACTCAAAAACAGTTTTTTCCCCAGAGCAGTCAACCTCCCAAACAAATGTGAATCCCACAATAATCTGTAACTTCCTGCAATAATTGTGGCCAATGTGCAATATTACAGCTCCCAGGTGCAATACAGTGCAATATAGAAATTGTATGCAGCTATGTATATTTCTCAGGTAAACACTTTTTTTTTTTTAACTGTTCTTTAGTATATTACTTATTTATATTATTTAAGCAGCTGGAGAGCACCGGAATTTCGTTGTCACAAGTGTCTTGTGTAACAGTGATAATAAAGGCTTTCTGATTCTGAAAAAAACACCAAAAAGGAGGTTTTCATCAGATTGGGTCTTTAAAGCCTCACTCACTGTAAAGGCTGATTCAACAGACTGTGACAGAACATCACAGTCTAACAGTTTCATGCTAAAGCAGTTTAAGAAGTGACCTTTTTTTTTTTTTTCATATCCTGTCTTCGTCAGAGATCAGGAATCGTGCGTGTCTGGGGTTTTGTTTTTTTTCTCAATCTTAATAATTTGAAGAGCTTCCCAAAGCGATCAGGGGGTTTAAAGAGGGGAAAGCAGGGTGTCAAAAGAGCGTTCAATTCCTGCTTTATGGGCCCGCTCTGGCGTGAAGCTGTGATGTTAAACCAAACAGAACCAGCGCCGTCTCCGCCCTGCTTGAGGGAGCAGGAGGTCCCGGGCTGCTCAGACGGCAGTTCCGTCGCCCCCAAAACTGCCCTTCACCTTCTTTTCTGGGCAAGAACAGCTTACCACCCCCCCCACCAGGGGAAGACGTGGGTCGACCCGTAATCACAGGGCGGGTCGGCTCAGCATTAGGTGATGAACAGATGAACACAGTGTTCAGGGAACCCCACAGGGACGGCTTTGATAACATGTTAGCTTCAGACATGTACTGGTGGTTTAAGCCTCCGTATGTGTGTGTGTGTGTGTGTGTGTGTGTGTGTGTGTGTCAGTGCTGACTTTGTGAGGCTTTAATATGTCTGTGAAGCCCTGTGTTCTTCCTCTCTCTGCTCATCCAAGCCTCCTCTTCCCTTCAAATCTACGTTATTTATGGGCTGAGGGCTTCAGAACGTCGCTAAAAAGTTCCAAAGCTGGATGTGTGAGGAGATGCAAGTGTCCTCCATGACGGAGCACGTTGCTCCGCCCCTCCTGCCTTTTAGTCCTCGATCAGATGTTGTCCCGTTGTGTTGCTGAAGTCGAGAGATGAAGGTCCTCCTGGGTTTCTCAGACACATGTGAAGGGTTGGAAAAGCCCCGGAAAGGACAACCTGCAAGACTAAACCCAGGAAAAAAATGGAGGAAAACCTCACTAAAAAAAAAGTTCTATTCTCAGAGTCTGTTCTGCTGTTTTAAGAGTCAAACAGTCATGTTTATCATTGTGCCGTTTGGTCTGAAATGACCAGATTCAGACTTTTTTTTTGTTTCTTTCTGTGTAACAGAGAAAACGATTCCCAACATCAATGCCAATGTTTCTAATTTCATTTTAGTTTTGTTACTGATAACTAATATACCTGGAATCTCCTAAATATTATTCTTGTCATGCTGCTTATAACTTTTCACCTTTTGTCTGACTGTTTACATGAATTGGATTTGACGACATCCCTTTACTTCACCGTCACTTTAAATTTTATATTGTAAAAACTCTATGATCATTGTTTTTTGATCCCAGTGGGGTTTTACCTTGTTAAATAAAGGCTCAATTAAAAAAAAAGTAAAAATAAATGTAAAGAAAAAAATGTAAATGTAAAGAAACCTTCTGAAGATCTTTGCTGAATTTTATTTTATTTTATTCCAAAAGCCAACGAGTTCAGGTGCTATTTTTGAGATTTTAAGACTTTATTCGGAACAAGTTTGCAAAACAATAAAAGTTCATCCCAAGAATCTCTTAAAAAACACAAGTCTCTACTGACATCCTGTGGTGAAACTGGGTACTACATCTCCGCTGAAGCACCAAACAAACCTCACATTTGTTCTTTTTGCGTTTGTTTTCAGAACAACCAGAGGCTGAGCAGCAGTCAGTCGGGTCAGACTCTGACCACGCCGGTGGTCTCCATCAACACCCCCAGCCTGCCTCACCACAGCCTGGTGTACTCTGGTGTCGGCTACAGCGGCGGTAACAGCGGTGGATTTTCTCTGCTTCTTCTGATCAAACGTTTCTATTTAAAATTGTTGCTTTTTTTTTTTTACTGGGTCAAATGACTTTATTAAGACCAACATAAAGCAACAGTGAATAAAATAAATGAAAGGATTCATATTTTAGCAGAACTTTTTCGTTCAGACTTTTTTCAATGCGATGCAGCAGAAAGTTTTGTTCCTCTTTCTCCGACTCAGAACCTGATGCTCCAAAAAAACTGTGACAAAAAAAAAAAAAAACAACCCAAGCGTGAGTGCTGCCATCTTTCTCCTCGCCAGATCACGCCCTAGGCAGCGCGGAGCTGTGCGGCTTCGGCTCGCCCGCCGCCGCCGGCCCCTCCCTGGGCTCCATGGCGGCGTGGGGGCAGCACCAGCTGAGCTCCTTAGGGTGAGTGCAACGAACGCTTGACCTCCTCGCCGCTGACCGCCGCCCGTGCCTGCACTTCTTGTGTTATTTTTAAGGAAGTCCGGGGTGTCGATTTAGATTTTAAAGATGAGCTCAACGAGAAAACAGGAAGGAAACTTTGGCTTTACGTCCTCGCCGTTGCTGCTTCGACTTTTTTGCTTCGTATTTCCTTAAAATACAAAACACTACAAAACAAAATGTAGGATAATAATTCATAATATTTAAGAGCAGCTGTCCTTTTTAGTGATGAAACTGCTGGCGTCACACAAGACAGAGGAAGAAGAGAATCAATGTTTTGCAATAAATGCTGTCAGAGCCAATGATCTTAGCTTACTCAAGTTTGGTTCAAGGTTATGTTGGGGTTTTTTTTGTTTTTTTTTTGTTTACATTTTTTTGTGGCCTATATTTTATTCTACCGGTGGTAGAATCTGTATTTTCTGGTCGTATTTTATTCTAGCCCGCACAATCCTGGACTGTAAGGACCAGTTTGATTTCACAGTTCTTCTGTCTTTAAGTGACAATTAACATACAAACAAATTTTGTTCACACCTCGGTGAAAATGAGAGACGGCCCCGCCTACTTCTTTAACATCTCCCCCTCTCCGTCTCTCCTCTTTTTTCTGTCTGCTCAAAAAAATGTACAAAAACCTCATTATTCATAAATAAAGTTTAGCCTCAAATGCAAAAGGGCTTTATACAAATAAACCCCTCGCATGTCCGAAGATACACAAACCCCCCTGTTGTAGCGGCAACACCGGAGGCCTTCAGCCCCCATCTGTTTGCTCAGCTGTTGGACAGGACAAGCTAGAAAAATAAGAAACTCACACCTGTTACTCAGTGAAATGGACAAAGTGAGAGCCCCCACAGACACACACACACACACACACACACCGGAGAAAAATGACGTCACACCAGGAGAAACCATCAAAAACAGGAATGGGGTCATAGTCTTTTTTAAAAATCATGTTGGCGATATCCAAAAGGTAGTTTTAAAATGATTATGGGATGGCCACAGGACATGAGCCCTAGCGACTCACGGCGGGTTCTTCCTCCATCGTTAACGCGCTTGTGACACGAAAGACAAACGCATTTGTCCTTGTGGGTAGGGGGGACAGAGTTTTCCTTTTACGTGTATTTTCTAAACGCTGGCAGCTGAGCTCTCCAGACCTGAAGACACTATTTTATTCAGAACTCTTCGCTCAGACGGCTAAATGTCGGGTTACGGAGGGAATAAATTCAGATTCGGCCTACAACTCCAACCGAAGTTTCTTTGACCTCAAAGAAACCAGCCACCAATGTAAACTCTCCCTAGGGATTTTTTATCTATAGCTCCCAGAGCATCATTGAGAAGCTAAAGCGTTAGTTTTAAAGTTTGTAGATTTTGAACGGGGTGAGCATGGCGAGCTCGCAAAAGTGGCATTCCCACGTTGCTAATTTTCTATTGTGAAGATTTATATGGAATGATTTTAATGCCACCACGTTGCACACAAAGCTTTCTAAGCTGCAAATAAAAATATTATATATTTGCTCTTAAATACTTTTTCTTTACTGTAAACATTTTTTTTTTGCTTTACATTTTTTTTCTTTTCCTCTCAAAAATTTTTTTTTTGCGTTCAATCCTTTTTTTTTTTTTTTTTACATATTTTGGCATTTGCAACACTAATGTTTTTTTGCATGTGTTGTGTCTCATTTTGCTTTTTTCCTATCTTTGATTTTGCTCTCATAAGTTTTGGTTTAGTGACAGAGCTGCCATCTAAAACATTTGAAAGCAAAGAAAAAAAATTGAAAGCAAAAAAGAAAAATTGAAAGCAAAGAAATCAAAATTGAAAGCAAAGAAATCAAAATTGAAAGCAAAATAAGAAAGGTTGAAAGCAAAGAAAAAGTATTTGAGAGCACATATTTAAGATTTTCATTTGCAACTTAGGTTTTGTGTGCAACATGGTGGCATAAATATCACTCCATAGAAATTCAATACATGAATCTTTCGCTCAAGCCGAACAAACCGCGTTTTGTATATGGCGTGCAATATAACCATATAAGGAATGTGGCCATGGTTAATTAAAAAACAAAGAAAAAAAACCTCAGCTGCTCAGAGAAAATCCACAAAGTTACTTTTGCCTATTCTTCTTGAATTTCCATAGACCTGTTTGTCACCTCCAGGCAACCAAAAGGTTAAACTGTTGCTATGGAGATAAAACCCAAAGTAAAGCCGCCACATTGAAAAAGCGCAGCTCTGACCAGGGTGGCAGGGGCAGGAAGGAAAGCCGCACAGGGGGGCACGAGGGCAGGTGGCGCCATCACACGACGCCGCCCACAGCTTTGAGTTAGTTGATTTCTTACGTCGGGGGTGGGCCTGCAAGGATGTTCTGCTGCAGAACCCAAGTGGTCTTGAGCGTTACGTCATGATCCGTCAGAGGAGATTCTCCTTTACAGCTGTGATTGTTTTGATCAAAAAGGTCAAGTGGTCTGCCCCCAATCAAACCCCACACCATTATACTACCACCGCCATGTCGGACTGTTGCTTTGATGCACCTATGAAGTCGCTGTTAGAACTTCCAGAAAGTTCTGGTTTTGTCTCGTCAGCCCAAAAGGTTCTAGTGACGTGACTCCGCCCCGTCAGCGAGGGCGGGTGAAAAAGGGGGTCTGCCGATCGTTTTTTATGGCTTCATTGATTCTCCTGTTTAAAAAAAAATAAGGTAAAAGCCAAAATGTAGTTTTGCGTGCACATTTCCTCGTTTACCTTGTAGTTTTTACGCGTTTCAACTGTTAAATTTCTGGGTGAAAGATTTGAAAAGCGCCCGCTCACCTGCACTGGGAATGGAGGAGAAGAGGAGGAGCTTGGAGTGTTTGTCTGTTGTGATGCCCCTTTGTTGCAGTCACCTTTATTAATCAGGTTCATCAACTCATACAAAGCAAATGAACACAAGACAACAAAATGGACTGCAGCGTAGTTATAAGATAGAAAAAAAACAAACTGCTTAGGAGGCTTTAAAACACAAACGACGCTCCAGCCACTAACTTAAGACTTCTTAATGGTAAATAAATTGTAGTAGTTAACATTTTGGTTTTCTTATTCTAATTTAACTTCACCACATTAAAAGTCAAATTTAAATTCTTTAAAGGTGTAATTATCTCTAGAAAAGACTGGCGGGGAACATGAGTGACTAAATAGTTCATTTATTTGTCATTTCTTTCACTTCTCTGTTTTCATATTTCGGCCTCTTTTGCTGCTGTGTTAAGTCCTTCTGCTTTTAGTTTGTTTGGAAACTTACATGTAAATTGTATTTGAGTGACTCTGACACTTTTGTTTATGCTTCCTCTGAGGGTAAATGTGATAAATATTTCCTTTTTTTTCCCCCCATGTCTTCATCCTGTTCAAAGCTTTATATTTTTTTAAAAACAAGGCCCATTTGTCTCTAAATGTGTTTTGGCGCTTTGATTGCAAATATTTCCCTTTTGGTTCTCAGATCCTGTCAGTTGGGCTTTGTCGTCTGAGTTTGAAATGTCCCGCTCCACTAGGTGGCGCCGCCAGTCCACGGCCTCTCACTGTCTCTGTGTTTGCAGGTCAGGAAGCTCCAGCTTCTCCATCGGCACAAACCACAACATTAACATCAAAGCGGAGCCCCTCTCCCCACCGCGCGACCTCCTCAGCCAGCCCGGATACGTCACCCATCCTCTTCCTCACTCCTCTTCGTCAGTTCAAGCGGAGGTGGGGAGGTCTCCTGCAGGCAGCGTTAGCTCGTCCTGCAGCTCCCACGAGGGCGGCAGCGAGCGCCAGGAGCAGCCGCCGAGGCCGGACTTCCACTCCCTCCCCGAGGGGCGGGCGGAGGGCGGCGAGAGCCCCACCTCCAAGCGGATGCGTCTGGACGGCTGGGTGACATAAACCCAGAGGTCACATGACCTCGCGACATCAGGACACATAGGAAGGACACCGTCAGGCAGAGATATAAATGTTTTAACGACACGTCAGGACTTTTTTCGGTCTGCGTTGCGGGACAATAAGTTTTTTTCTTCGCCAATAAAAAAAGCTGGACTCTGAAGAGCGCCACTGCCAGTGATGTGCAGACCCAACCAGGTGTCAAAGCTGACTTTCTCAGGGCTCAGGGGTTTTTGAAGGCCACACTTCCCTCCACATCGTCACCGTCTGAGACAGAACAATATTTAAATCAGCCAAAGCAGTATGCTGTTTTTGTAACGTGTACAGATCTTAGGTTCAAAGCTTGAGGCTTGTACCATGGAAATGTGTCTTTATTATTTCATACATTGTATCCTTAATATATGTGCATCACACAGTATTGTTGTCGCTGTGTTTCACTTTGAGTTTTAACATAACTGCCATGTCTGCAGGCACCTTCTGCTATGTTATGACTGTCACGGAACTATCCGTTTGAGAAAAGAGATCGCCAAATTTGAACAAAAGAAAAAAAATGTCGACTTCAAATGAAGAAATTTAGTTTTTTTATTTTATAAAAAGGGATCCATCTGTACTAAAACAGTTAAAAAAAAAAAAAAATCAAAAAATGAATGACAGCTGCATGTGTGAGAGGAGTTTCGCTCTTACACACCCAGAAAGACCTCAACAGTAGTAGGACTGGTTTGTGTGGAGTCATGTGTATTCCTACAGGAGAAGCCGACCGGAACACCTGAGGCAGAGCTACTAATGACTGAAGGTTCGAAACTGAAAGGCCCGTCGCAAATGCCGCAACAAATCGACAATCGGACAGACAAGCAACCAGCGTCTGAACGGAAAACATCAGCCATGTGTTTGACGGGGAACATTGAAGCTTCAAACTGAGCTTTGACATCACTCTCCGTGAAGGAAAGACACAAACGATCTGACGAAATCTGATCAGAACAACACAAAACAAACTGCAGACAAATGGTTCTGTTTTTGTGTTGTGGCGATCATTTGTATAGAATAGCCTGTCTTAAACAGGAACTATGTCATTTGATGGCATTCTTTTGTTCCGTACCTGGGTTTAAAATTAACAAGAGCTAATAACGTGACATAAAAAAACAAACAAAAATTATCTGTTTGAGTAAAGTTAGCTGGAGAAATGCTGGGAAAAGCAAACAATTAGAAATTAATTAACCCTTATTGTGTAGCCATCAGTGATATAAAGGAACCTCTTAAAAGCTAAATGTTAGGTTTAAATGTAAACATAGATCGCTGCACAGCGTCAAGAAGAGCCTGGATTAGGTTTACCAACATTTACAGCAGGGCAAAAAGGTGTTCAGTCAGACACCAGTTGTGCAAGTTCTCCCACTTAAAAAGGTTAAATGAGAAAACAAATCCAGAAAATCACATTGTCTGATTTTTAAAGAATTTATTTGGTCATCTACAAAGAAGCAAGATTTCTGTCTCTTTCAGACCTGTAACTTCTTCTGTAAAAGCAGGGGTCACCAAATCCAGGCCTCCTGCTGGTTTTCCAGAAATCCTGCCTCATCTGCTGCTGATTACCTGGATCAGGTGTGTTTAGCCAATAAGGAGCTTCAATGGCAGGTTGGTTGGAAAACATGTAGGACACTGGCCCTGAAGGCCTGGATGTGGGGGAGCCCTGTGAAAGAGGATCCTCTGTCCTCCACTGTTACCTGTATTAATGGCACCTGTTTGAACTGGTTATCTATAGAAAAGACACCTGTCCACAACCTCAGACAGTCACTGTCCAAACTTTACTATGACCAAGACCAAAGAGCTGTCTGAGGACACCAGAAACAAAAATGTTGACCTGGACCAGGCTGGGAAGACTGAATCTGCAATAGGTAAGAAGCTTGGTGTGAAGAAATCAACTGTGGGAGCAATTATTAGGAAATGGGAAATGTTCAAGACCAATGATGATCTCCCTCTATTTTGGGCTCCCTTCAAGATCTCAACAGGTGGGGTGAAAATGATCACAAGAACGGTGAGCAAAAATCCCAGAACCACATGGGGAAACTACAGAATGACCTGCAGAGGGCTGGGACCAAAGTAACAAAGGCTACCATCAGTAACACACTACACCATCAGGGATTCAAACCCTGCAGCGCCAGACGTGTCCCCCTACTAAAGCCGGTACATGTGCAGACCCGTCTAAAGTTTGCTAGAGAGCATTTGGATGATGCAGTAGAGGATTGGGAGAATGTTCTATGGTCAGATGAAACCAAAATAGAACTTTTAGGTAAGAACTCTACTCGTCGTGTTTGGAGGAGAATGAATGCTGGGTTGCATCCAAATAACACTGTAAAGCATGGGGGTGGAAGCATCATGCTTTGGTGCTATTTTTTTTAGCAAAGGGACCAGGAAAACTAATCTGTGTAAAGGAAAGAATGAATGGCGCCGTGTATTGTCAGATTTGGAGAGAAAACCTCTGTTTGACTGCAGTCATTGCCAACAAAGTGCATAAAACAAAGTAGTGAGTTGAACTATTGTTATTGACCAAATACTTATTTTCCACCATAATTTACAAATAAATTCTTTAAAAACCAGACAATGTGATTTTTCTGGATTTCTTTCTCTCATTTTGTCTCTCATAGTTGAGGTATAAGTATGATGAAAATTACAGGCCTCTGTCATCTTTAAGTAGGAGAACTTGCATAATTGGTGGCTGACTAAATACGTTTTTTTTACATGTTATTCTGCACTGTATCGGAATATTGTTTAATGAAAGATTAGGTAATTATGAGTGTATAATGACTTTGCTATGACTGAAATAAAAGACTCCTTGTTGTTGTTGAGCATGCGTGTTGCACTTTTCTGGTTTTGTCACCAACCCCTGCAACTCACTACAAACCACATCAACAGCATACTTCTTCCTTCAAGTAGTTTTTCTTTTTATAAGCATTTTTTGTCTTGTGGAAAAAAGAACAACGCACACACGCACTCAATGTAAAATACATAAATGTCTTTATTTATCTACATAACTGCACCATTTAGTAAAAAAGTAAGGGTTTTCACTTAAAGTGACTAAAAATGTGTAAACTTTTAGTTTATTACAACTAATGGTCAGCAAGTCTATAATATTCAACGTTTTGTTGATTTACAGTTTTCTTGAAACACAAAAATATAAAATGAGGACAAATGTTTTGTTTACCACCGCAAGCTAGCTAAAATGTTAGCTAACCGGAAACAGTTTTTTTTAAATTAAGCATTAAAATAAGAAGTTACACTTTCAAATTTGTACACGGATTTAACAAAATTTTGATATAAACATTTTTACGATTTCAATTCTGCTTTTTTAATACTATTCGAACTTATTTTGAGACACTTTTAAGGGATTGTTGTGAATTCTCCCCACCGGAAAAGCTTTTATGTTGAAAGAATTTTAGTCGCTTTCATGACGTGCCTTGACTTTTGATGCTGGAGGAGGAGGAGGAGGAGGAGGAGGAAGTGAGGAAGTATGTCTGCCGGAGCTTCTAACCGGCAACCTCCACTCCCGCTGCGTACTTTCACTTTCAGGCAATCATGACTCGAACAGTGAAAAGCCCTCCGGCAGGTTTCAGGCCATATAAAAAGGTGAGTGTCAGATTATCTCCAAACGCAGAGAGCTACCTGTGGCGTTCGTCAACATGGCCAGGTGAGTCCTGTCCGGAAATACTTCACCTGTTGGCCACTTGGAGAACACGCTTTAACTGTTAAAAATGTTACCTTGGGGGGCGGGGGGCGGATTTTCTATAGGTTTGAGTGAATCCTTATGGTAAACCATTTTTTTTTTAAATGTGTGATAAAATGGTTTGTAAAAGTAATTTAGTAGTTTGGATGAGGATGGAGCCATTTTTTTTTTTTTTACATCTAGTTGAGGTTACTCCTCGTTTTTTAAGGGAAAAACTAATAACAATTTTCTTTTGAAAGTACTAGCTGAGTTCATTACACATAAATCAGCCTCCAAAGATCTTTATATTTTAATATAAATGTGCCCCCCCCCCATGTGGCATGTCTAGTTTCCTCAGTCAGTCTGTGTTAATCCTGCTCAGCCTTTGCAGGCTATTATGAAGCAAACGGCTATGAAATCATGTCAGGAAGCGGCTTCTTGTCTTGTTCTGACATGACGGGGGTGATGGTGTGGTTTCCTAACACAAGCCACGGTGCTGAAAGGGGAAAAGTGAGCAGCTTTGCACACACAGTCTTGCACGGTAGTCTGTCTGTCTGTCTGTGTGCTTCAAGAATGCAGACTTCTAGAAGATGCAGGAAAACCAGCAGGACCCGATCACCAAGTCGGCCCAAGAGCTCTGGTATTTAAACGGGGATTAGCCCGGCATCATGATCCGCTCTTTGTGATCTCCGGGGGCTTTTTGGAAAATTGTTTTATTTTTATTTTTTTCATTCCAGGCAAGCTGACCTTGTTTGGGACAGTCATTTGTTTTTCTATTCAATTTTAGTTGTGTAGCCCAAAATCACAACAACAGTCGCCTCGATGAGCTTTTTGTCTTCATCGTTTCAGATGAACTAACAGAGGATTTCTGCTCTTTGGGAACACTTTTCAGTTTAAATGAGCGCTTTTACTGTTGTATCTCCGACTTCTTTGTCTTTTTTTTTTTAAACTATTTAGACCAGGGGAGGAAAGAAATCTGTGCATTCTACGCGTTTCCCCTTCCTCGGCTGTCTGCTGCAGACGGTTGTGCTCGTTTAGTATAAACTCTCAAAGCTGCAGCTTGTGGAATGAACTGCTTGCTGTCTTGCAAAGTTAAAGCATCAAAGTCGCTTTCCTGGATAAACCTTTTGGGTCAGCTTATCCTGAGATCGGACGAGGAGCAGATAAACAGATGAATGGACACATGGAAGGATGAAGGTGTCATTTGTCTTGACATGTTTGGGGGGGGGTAGCTGTTATCAAGAGCAACTGATAGTCATGATGGACGTGAGGAGGACTGCAGGGCAGCAGTCAAATCTTGTCAAGGTAAACTGCGTCTTTGTCCTTCTATTGGTCTGGAAAAAGGAAAACAAATAAACAGGAAGCGGGCTGTCCTGCGTTTGCTTTTGCTTTTTTTTTAAAAACCTTTTTTTGTCCTGACAGTAGGATCTGTTTCCAGCCCAATCTCAGTTATTATCCTGCCATCTTTTTAAATTTTTCTTTGGCCTTTGACCTTTCCGATACAAAAATAGTGTTTTTGGTGTTTTTAACACGTTTTTCCTGATGATTAAGCTCAAAATTTGCATTTCTGAGTATTTCTTCCTTCAAATTGTTATGAATTGGGAGCACATGAATGAATGCCGTTTGAAAGGGATTGTATTTTTAACGATCAACATGCTCTGCTCCATTCCGATGCATTGCAGACATATAGATCCGTCTTCAGTTTCCTCGTCTGAGCTGGAATCTGGACGACTGGATTGCTTCAATATTGCTCGCCATCTTTGTTGCCCCAGTAAAGTGTCAAGTTTGGGGTGTGAGGGGCTGTAAACGGATGGGTGATGGGAAGTGGGAGCTGGATTGATCTGCACCGACCGTCACACCCACAACTCAGAAGTGAATTTCTAGTAAGCTACTGCCAATCTGCAGAAACTATGACCTAGAAAAACTACTGGTGTTTTTTTTTTATTTTGGCAAAAAAATGCATAATTATCATTAAAAGACAACGCTTGTACAATAGATCAAAAGATGATGAGAGTGGGACTTTAAGGACCACTCCTGTTTTTCTCAGCGTATGTCCTTAGTGTTGCGTAAGAGTCAGATAAGCGGTTGAATGTAAGGCCAGTGGCTCTGAGGCCGAGGCTGAAGATGGATGGACACTGTTGGTGCCTTCTTGACCTCTGCGGACGTCATCCCTGCAGCCTTCACGTGTGCTGTGGTTTGGATGGGTGTATAGGAAAGGAGCAGCCATTGCATTCGTCAAGAGCTGTTGTTGCTTTTGGGGAGAAGTGGAAGCGATGCTGCTCTGGTCATCTGCTGCTTCCAGAGTCTGTTGCGGCCCGTTCGGCCACGAGGCCACACGCTCGTTCGTCCAGCTGCTTTCTGCTTTCTGTGGACTAAATGTTTTGGAAAAGGGGGAAAAAATGACAGATGGATGTGTTTTCGGTCAGCTTTGCAGTTGGATGGTCCTCTCACTGTCATTTGAGTGGGCTTTGTTGCTGCTCCCATGATGCTCTTTGATTCAAAGGTGGTGTTTAGACTTAATCATTGACGTGTCTGTTTGAAGCCTGCAGAGGACGGTCTTTTGGGCTCAGGATCAGGGGAAAAAAACAGATGTTTTTACACAGAACTACACCCTTTTCTTATGCATGTTGATGGTTTGCTGACCTTTGACCTCTCTCCTCCTGTTGTTAACTCAATTGGTCCTGGGTTGCTGGGTTATTGCTGCAATGAGAATGTATGTAGTTCAACTATCCAGACAGTAAACCATAGTGATGAGTAAAGGCACAAAGATGAGCAATACAACCAGCATGATGCCCTCGCTAACTGATGTCTTGCTCTTTCAGTTCGTCATTCTCGAGTGATTAGAAACAGCCAATCCATTCTGTCGCACTTCATTGAAGACGCTACTTCCAAAGCGTTCCCAGTGTCTTTTAGTGATGATTGGGCCGTTTTTAGGCAAAATCAATAAACCTGTGTGGTTCTGTAGGGACATAGTTTAAGAGTTTGGTTCCAAATAAAGAAACAATTTAGCTCTAAGATGTGATCAGAAAGGATGAGTGGCTATCAGGAAAGCAAATCAGTAGAATTGCAGCACCAAGATGTTGACATTACCCTCAAAAGCTGAAGTTCTTATCTGTGGCTGGCTTCTCCCAGCACCAGACCAAACTATTGATCGTCTCTTAAACACAAAGAAACACTTAACAAAATAACAAAAAGGTGCGGCGCTCGTGTCCTGACATGGAAAAAAATCAAAAAAATATCTCAGTCCCACAAATTAATATCTCGTTCCCACAAAATAATTAATTCGTGCGAATGGAATAATTATTCACGTCCTGCTGTAAAAGCCGCTTTCAGCGGTAACTTCTGTGTTTCTGTGACCCACATACGTTCAAGAAAGGAAAAAGAAAAACAAGAATGATTCATTTATCATTATCTCAATGAATATAAGAAAAATATCATAAGATTTAGGATGCCCAAGCTTCCTGCTTCACCAACCGGACATAGCTCCTAGCTCCGCCGCAGAGCTCTTTGGCTTGTCACGGCGGCATTCGGGCTGCGGTATGGGATATTGTAGTTTAGGGTCGAATAGGAATAATAATATTCAGGACTTGTCTTTTATTAACATACTCTTTAGCAGTCGCTTTACATCCACTGCTTCTGTGTCTCCATGTTAATTTGTGGGAACAAGATATTAATTTGTAGGAATGAGATATATCTGATTTTTTTCCGTGTCAGGACACGGGCTCCGTAAAAAGGAAACATTCAAAACACACAAATAGCAGCAAACTTTGTATACAATGAGAGAAGAAAAAGTATTAGTTACTGATTCTACAAGTTGTTCCACTTAAAAAACCAGAGAGGTCTGCAATGTTCATCATAATCAGTGTTGGCTAAATTACTTTAAAAAAATAATTGATTACTTTACTAAGTTACTGGATCAAAATTGTAATTAAATTACTTTACTTATTACCTATTTAAAAAAGTAATTTACTACTCATTCCTTGACTTTTTTTTTTCCTCTCGTATGCAAATTTTTTAAAGGTAAAAGCAGCTCAAACAAGATCCCCTTGTCCTTCATTTAACTTTATTTTTGAAGCAGTGATATCATACAAAGTATGAATTTGGTTCAAGACACAACCTGGCTTCATTAAAGTTCAGACAGCAGTGTGAAAAATGTCACAAAAACAAGTTGCAACACATGTGGTCAATGCCACAGCTCAAAGTGCGATGATGAAAAAAACAACCAGCCTTTATTTATATCTGTCAAATCTGATATTACGCCACTCTTCTGAAAACACAGAACTGTTTAATGCTGCCATGTTCATTTTAGCTGACCTCAGGTATTCCCTTACAATGAGTTGCACCTTTCTCTCTCTACGTTCACCCTTTGTGCAAAGTTCTGCACTGCCAGTGTACCGGACTACCCCCTGCAGAGCGCATTGACCCCTAAAAAATAAAGTAAGGGCGATTTAACATAGACAAACTGACTTCCAGGAAGGAGCCGGCTCTTGTCTTTTACCCCAAAGGGCTGTTTAAAGTTGTTTAAATAAAAACCGACACATCAGTACCCTGGTCAGGTTGACACGAAGTAGTCAGACTCCTTGCAGCATTTCTTTTCGACTCATCTTTGAGCCAGTTTGGCTCATTCTTCCATCTGTTCTCTCCCTTGCTCGTTTTCTCCCATCATGCCCAGTTCTTCATCCAGCGCATCTTTGCTGTTTCCCAGCCGCTGCAGCAGTAACTTGATGGTGTCTTTGTTCTGACACAAGCCCATGGTGTTGAGGGTGTCCCAAAGCCCAAAGCAATGTGACTGCAGCAATGAGGGCATGTCTGTACTTTGACCAATCCCCAAATCTATGCGTAAATGCGTGTGCGCCATGTATGCACTCTTTATTTTTATTATTATTAACCTACATTTTGTTTCATTTCACCGAGAGAAAACGACAGAGCCTACAAAACCAAAGTAACAAGGGTTTCTATAGTTCAGTCATTTTATTTACACCATACATACATACATACCATACAAAATAAAAAAAAAGACTACTACTACTACTACTACTATACACCATTTTTTGTAAAATGGTGCAAAAAAGAATTTATCTCCAACAAAAAAGCAGGAATTCTGTCCCTCACTGGCCTGTTACTTCTTCTTTAAGAAGCTCTTCTATTCTCCACTCGTTACCTGTATTCATGGTTCCTGTATAGAAGACACCTGTCCACACCCTTAAACAATTGGATTGCATCCCTGAACTGAACAATGTCCCCAAGAGATCACATCACCACAGTAACTAAAGGTTATCATTGGTAACACATAATATTGTAGTGGATTTAAATCCTGCAGAGCTCCAAAGCTCCACCTTCCTTAAGCCAGCACATTTCCAGGTCTACTGCATTCCAGATTTCTTTTGCTTTTGTTTTCAGAAACCATTTTTTTCAAATTCACATGATGACTAAGACAGAAATTGGAACAAATGTTTTTTTCTTAAGGCCTATCATGGTTATGCTCATTTTCACCAGTGTACAGACCATACGCTGGAGGAGAGGGGTTCGGACCCTACGTGCATATTTTTTCAAATTGTAGTAAATCATCGCCAGCATGGAATTAGAATTCCTCATGATAAAGTCCCTGTTTGGCTCCATGTTCTCTCCATGAATAGCTTTGCTGACGTTTCTAGCTCCTGTACTCCCTGTGGGTTCTTACCATTGGGTTTGAGTCACCTCCAATGAGAACATCATGCGTAGACTTTTACAACATATGGATGAGCGGTGATGTGTAGTGTTACCGCCTCTATTTTGTAACTCTGTTTCAGCTTTCCTACAGCATCATCAGGTTGTAAAGGAGTGTCCTTTATGTCTGGATTCTGGTGGACTGTTGGGTTCTTTGTTCTCGTAAAGTTCTTGGACTTCAGGATGATCGTCCTTTTTGAAAATGTTGGATCAGATATGACCATGCTGGCTGCCCCTCCTCTAGCTTTGCATGGTGCATCAATTATAGCATAAATATGTTTGTTTTTTCAATCAGTTTGGATGACAGCAGCTGACAATCTCATTTTCCCCAAGCTTTAATGCTTCTAAACAGTTTGGTGTAAATATTAACTCATTTTTATTACTTGGAAAGTTTTTTTTATTGCATCTAAAGTAGGAAGGTGAAGTATTGCCTCTGAAGTGGGAGAAGATGACTGTTCTGTGTGTTGAATCATAGTTTTTCTTCTTCATTCATTCATTTTCTATACTGTTTATTCCCTTTCGGGGTCACTGGGCTGCTGGAGCCTATCCTGGCCACTTTTGGGCGAAGGCAGGGGACGCACTGGACAGGTCGCAAGTGTATCGCAGGGTAAAATGTCCACAATCACACACCCATTCACTCTCACGCTCACACCTAGGGACAATTTAGAGTTACCAATGAACCTATGAAGCATGTTTTTGGACGGTGGGAGGAAGCCGGAGATCCTGGAGAGAACCCACGCATGCACGGGGAGAACATGCAAACTCCACACAGAAAGGCCCCCCATTGATGTTGTGTTTTTCAGGTCCCCCAGCCGGGACTTGAATCGGGTGCCTTCTTGCTGTGAGGCAAGAGCGCTAACCACTGCCCCACCGTGCGCCATGGTGTTCGGCAAAATTAGATAAACTAAGCTGATTCTTCTCACTGAGACTTATTTTGAAATATGAGTTCCCATGGTGCTTTGCTATTTACATAAAAGGAAAGAAAAGCCTAAACTTAAAAAAAAAATGTAAATGGTTGTTTTCCATTACATTGCATTGCTGTTTCCACCCAAAAACTGCAGTAAGCACTACATTTGTTTTAGATTTAACAGTAACATTATTTCCAAGGCTGCTGAAAGTTGACATGAGACTCAACTTCAAAAGCACATTTTTTTTAAATCCTCCTCATCTGGAGGATTTTGTTTGATCTAGAATCTTATTTAATCACCAGCCCCCCTTTGATGTATTTAAACAAGCTTATTGTTCTTTAAATTGGTGTCATCATTCCTGTGAGGGCAGAAGTGATTTTTAACTGCATTTTTGCCCCGGAGGCCACTTTCTGTTTTTACTTCCTGGTTAATAATCCAGGTAAGTCAAGAACTCACAAGACAACACAATGATTTTAGTGTTGAGTGAAAGCTGTGGCGGCTGTGTGGGAAAACATCCTGGGATAAAGAACGTGTTCTTAAACACATCGCTCGCTCCCATGCATGAACCCATCCGAGAGAGCAGCATTCAAACTGAGGGAAACCTACAGTAAAATACACACAGTAGCAGAGGAAAAGATGAGGCCAAAGCTCTCACAGACGGATTCACTAATCATAAATGGGCTATTTTTAAACACTCAAAAGACACAGAAAAGTTAGCTATCTTCCTGTGGAGATGAGATAACAGATATCTAGAAGAGCTTAACAACTTGTCAGAACAAAATATCAGACAGCTGGTGTTTCCTCAAATGTATCATAAAGGAACTTTTGGGCCAAATCCGAATTCTTCCCCTACCCCTATATTTAGCCCTCCAAGAGGAGAGTTATAGAGAAAATAGTATTCTTGAGTTCAGATGTCTCTACCACTCAATGCAACATCAATAGTCGCCAGTCATCCACATTAGCGCGTACCTGCCAGTCCTCGGAAATGCGTAACAATGGTAAATTGACTTTAAAATGGTCATGCTAAAACAAAAAGTCCTTACTTATAATTAATTGTCCACTTATCACCCTTGCGGTGGAGGGCTTGGCATCCCTCTACCGTGAGGGTTAGCCCCTAAAAAAACCTATTTCAGACAACCCTACCCCTCCAAATGCCCCTACAGTTGGGAGGGTATGGGAAGGTTTTGGATTTGGCCCTTGGTTTTAGACCAGACTGTCCACGTCTGGGACTAAATCTCATTTTTAAAGTCTCAATTCTCTGCTCGTCCTGAAGACCCACTCTGATCCTCTTTCGATGTGTTATAGCGTCCCAGTCATCTCTTATCATCACGAGGCTGTTTTTAGCCAAAATCTAATTTGCTTTCTAGGATATAGTTTTTGCAGAGTGGTTGGAGTTCTTTAGAAATTCACTTCTAAGTTGTGGGTGGGACTGTTGGCATGGAGCAACCCCACCCCCCCTGCCCTTCCCCGTTACTGAGAACTCTCTGTTTACACGGAGCAGGTGGTTGGGGTTGTGGCCTTTTAACAAACTCTCCTGATTGGTGAGAGTGATTGCTATAGAAACTGTGACTGGGACCGACTCAATCACTCATTACTGATGATGTCTGGCCCCAACAACCTGTCACACAATAGTGGCGACAGAATTGACTTCATTTTAGTGGAGCCAAAAGTAATTTTATCCTGTTGTCTCATACAGTCACTGGTAAAACGCGGCCTCAGAAAACCGGCCTGTGGTCATGTCTGTTGAAAGTTGAGCTTAAAGTCATGAGTTGAGCAACACAACATGCTTCTATCCTCCCTACTCCTCAGTGATCCTACATGTAATCCGCATATGTAGGTCAGGCCACAGAATTCTGACTTTAAGCTGCAATCAGTACACTGACTTTCTCAAAGCGAACATAAATAATATGAATGCTGCGCGCTCGTATCTGCCATAACTCTGATAGAACAGATTATGATCGCTGACGGTGATAAGGGGGCGGTTACTTTCTCTTTAACCAACAAACTGCATGTTTGTTCAGGCTTCACTGCCACTCTCACATGACTCATTACTGACTTGAGCATTTTTGAGATCTTTTGGTGTTGTGGGGCGGCTCTGCCTTTGTTCCTCGGATCTGACAGTTTCCTCTTTGAATAAAGGAACAAAGTGGACGGGAACTTTTCAATGACCAGTGGCCATGAGGAACCAGACCAAAAAACAAAAGTGATCAACCAAAGCACTAAACACAATCAGTCTATCGGGATGTCAGCAAACATACCTACCTAAAGAGCGCCCCCTATGCCTTAAAATGTGCTATTACCGTCACTCAAGGAGCTTCATCTTTCACCTGCAGAGGGCTCACCTGTAGGGCTGCTTGACTTTAAAGGAGTTTTGCATGTTTTAAACTAACATGCAAAACTTGTTTTTTGTCTCAGTGGGAACAGCGATAGTAAAATTGTGAGGGGTGGGAGTTTTAGCTCGCATTGACACTTGAGGAAAAAAAAGTGAAAGTCTCAAACAAAGCAAAGAACATTTAAAGAAGCCAAAACTATTTTGAAGTTATGACCCAAAATTCAGTTCTTGGGTGCCCGACTTTAGAGCTGTAGATTATTTACAGGTTCAGGCCTTGGTGGCCCACGTAGGTCAGGCACTGATGTTATGAAACCTCCAATAAAATACACAACCAGAGCCAAGCAAACACTAAAAACTGATAAAAGTCTCCAGCGACCGTGGAGGTCTCAGCTGTTTCTGTGTTTTTCTGGTGCCTGATAACTTAATTCTGCTAAGTCCTCAGTGGTTGCCAGGGCATTCACGGGGGGGAATTTTTTTTGCCTTTCATTATATTCTTTCCTGTTTTTACAACAAAACCCAGTCATTCAGAGCAGCAAAATGGAGTTTTTTAAGGTTTTTACTGAAGAGCATTTAAATATTGGGAGGAAAAACAAACCCGCTTCATGATTGAAACATTTGAATATTTCAGGTATATTTGCTTCTGTCTACAGCACATGCTAATAATGAAACAGTCAAAGAAAAAACGTCACTTTTCTGTTTAGACTGAAAAACTAATAATTACTTACATTTAACCCTGGAGAACACACAGGGTCAAATTTCTCTGTTGTTATTTTATTGTTGCGATTTGCTGCTACCCAGAATGAACAAACAAACAAAAAACATTGTCAAATAAACTTCAAGAGCACCAGAGATATTTATTCTTGGGTTCTCTAGGGTTAAGGAGAAAAAATATTTATCTAGAACATTGACTGTATAAGTGAACCGGACTGAGTGGCCCCTCCCCCCTCTGGTGTTCAAACAGGAAGTACCCGCTGGCTCCAAAAAGCCAAAATCCCATAGACGTCTATAGAGAAAAAGCAGCTATTACTCGTAAGAATTCTTGCTCTAATGCTTTTTTTTAGCATCTTAATAATCGTAATTTTTTTCCTTTTTTTTTTCGGTAGTTATTTAAGTTATAAACCGACCAATCAAATGCATCAATATAAGTAGGTGGGGCCTGGTGGCCCCCACATCCAACGTTCAAAATGTTTGACAGATTCTCCCACTTTTAAATGGTAGGGGTGTGTGATTCCAATAAGCTCACTCCTGATTGGTGAGAGTGGTTGCCATAGAAATGATGACTCGGACTGAGTCAGACCAATCACTCTTTTATGATGCGTCTGTATTGCCATAAAGTGTACTTGCACACACATATAACACACACACACACGCATATAAGGGACGTCACATATAGATAGCTATCTATATCTATATATCTATATCTATATATATATATATATATATATATCTATATATATATATATATATATATATGCGCAACTATATACACACCAGACCTCTGGTTATCGATTGTAGCTGTTAAAGTAAAAGTTGTTTTACTAACTTTTACATTTATAAGATTTAAGATCTATTATTTGTCAAATGATCAAAATATGTTACAACACAGCACAGGTGAAGTTGAAGTCCTCTCAGGCCTGGAGCAAACACACAGAAAAAGAAATGACAATAAAGACACATGCATAAAAATAGAAAATACAATAAGTAAAACATATTCACAATTTGCACTAATGAGAACGATGGCTATATAAATAATAAAGAGAGTCCAAAATGTCATGAACTGTAGTTGAATCTGCAGAACATTCTTCACTATAAGGCGCCTCTCTCTGCTTCTCCCTCTACAGCGATCAGCAATGCTTGGAGTCTAGAAAACAGCTGAGCCTCGGGTCTATCATGGATTCCAAAAAGCCCAACATGCTGCAAAATCTGCGCCAAAAGATTATGGTCCGGCGGAGTAAAATTGCCAACACCAAGACGGGCGCCAAGCTGACTCGGCAAATGAGCTGCTCCGTCCCAGACTTCAGGAACATGAAGCAGGACTACCCCGATGGATTCACCAACCTGCAGATGCATGATGCATTAAGCCACAGCAACCCTTCCACTCCACGCATTAAGTCTGCTAAACCCTCAGTAAAGATTGGGAAGGGCCTGAAGTTGAAAAAAGGCGGAGCTAAAAGTGACAACAGACTGAGTGTCCCTGCAGACTCCCCAGATGGTGCCGTTCCTCAGAACTTCTGCAACGAAAACGTTGCAGAAACGACAAGCCACGAGACTACCAATAAACCTGCTGCTGGTATGGAAGCCGAAGAGCTGTCACTGCCGGAGATGATCACGGTCTACAGCCCCGAAGCCCCCTCCGTGGACTGCTCTCCAGATTCACAGGTATGGAGACGACAGAGCATCAGACGTCCTGGTACAAAGGGGTTTTAGGAAGTCTGCCTGTTTGGGTTAGTCTTTCAGAAATGTAGAAACGTCTTTAGTAAGAGAATAGACGAAGGCTTCTTTTATTTCCTGGTTGAACAAAAGTAAGAGGATAAACTGAAGCAGTAGTCCTGATGCACATTTGGGAAGGAAGGTGTCAGGTTTTATTTGCGCAGATCTTGTGAAGTTTGACTTCAGGGTGCAGGATTCTGCTGCAGACCCATCTCCAAGATCAACAGTTGACTGCAAACTCTGCCTGCCGGCTTGTTGTCTCATGATGACATTCAAGTTTTTGAGCTGTTGGGAAGCTAAAAGCAGTGGGGGACTTGGGATCTTTGGGGGCCCAGGCAAGCAATAACATGGGGCCCTTTAAAAAAAAAAAAAAAAAAAAAAAAATCATTCCCTAGGGTAAAACGTCTGTCGACAACATCAATGTCAAGAATCCAAACGTTTTTACAAAGAGAAATCACTTTAAAAGTTAAAAAAATATAGAATTTATTAAATGGACTAGTTTGCTGCCCACTCCGTTTCTAGAAAGAACAAATGACGATCATCTGTCAAAAAAAGTACTTGAATGAAGGAACAAAACACTTTCAGTATCTCCTTCATAATCCATTTGGATTATCCATTTGGATTATGAAGCTTCCGGAAGGATTTCCTCAGGTTTTGGAGTGTTTGCTTCCGTCGTCTGGAAGAGCATCTGAGAGGTCACACGCTCATTTATGTGGGACAACAACTCTCAATTTAAGGTGTTGTATCATGTGTAGGTCTGGACTCTGGGGCTACATGGTGGAGCAGTGGTTAGCGCCCTCGTGTCCCAGCAAGAAGGCCCTAGTTCAAATCCACTTCTCTGTGGAGATTGCATGTTCTCGCCATGCATGCAATCTCTAATCTCAACATGGGTTTAGGTTAATTGGTTGCTCTAAACTGTCCCTAGATGTGCATGTGTGAGTGTGTGTTGGAGTGATTGTGTGCCCTGCGACAGGATGGCAACCCGTCCAGAGTGTAACCCACCTTCACCCAACCGTACCCGGGACTGGCTCTGGCAACCCGTGACTCCAAAAGGGATACAGGAGATTTAGAAGATGGATAGATGGTACACTACCTCCTCAAACTCTACCTACAAAAATGGGAGGAAGACAATTTTCCTTAATCGTTTGGTGTTCCTCTCGCTGGGACTAAGAGGCTCAAGCCCACACCATAATTCTCCCTCCACCAAATTCACTAACTAGTTATCCTGGCAACAACCAAACTGAGACACGTCAGGTAGATTTCCAGGTGGAGAAGCGGGATTCATCTCACCTGCATTAAACCTGCAGAGGCGGCGGCTTTGCTGCACACCTGACGATGGCTGGTTGGATGCAGCTGGTCCGTCACAGAAAACCCTCTTCATAAAGCTGTCCTCACTGTTCCCCAGCTGATCGGAAGGTGGCGTCTGAGCCTGGCCCATCCTGGAAGTAGCCTGCATGGTTCCGAGTTTGGATATAGGAGTTAATACTTCTGACAGTACCGTTTTAGAGGTCACAGGAACACAAGATGGAAGCTAGCGCTATAAATCTTTGTTTTTGCTGTTATCCTGTTAAAGGTCCCACATGCTTCCTTCTCACCTGTTTCCCCTGAGTGAGTCATTAGATAAGCCGCTGCACAGGTGGGGGTTGCTACAAACAACAAAAAGCCAGCTTTCAACCTCTGGAGGCGACCTTGATCTTCACCAGCATCTGCAACAATTCCGAGAGACGCTGTAGACGCAGCAACAGATTAGGCGGTTGTCTTTCCTACCGGTGTGATCGCTAAGGCTTCGAAGCAACGATTTTAGTTTGGGGGGGAAAAAAGCATAAAAACAACAAAACATCAAACTATGACGGGATTTTATTTCTAATACCATATGAATGTGTTAGGTGACGTCTCCGTTTCACCTGCTTCTTCTGTGCGTTCAAAGCTGGCCTCAGGTGCACAGACTGACGTATTCAAGTTTTGCAGCATTTTTCAACAGGCAATATATTTTTTTACTTTTGCTTCATAAGAGAAATAACTTCCTTGTTTTTCAGTTTTCTCCTTCAGGTTTAAAAAGTCCTTTGAATTTGTCTCTATTTTTGTACCAGAATTGTTTTTCTCTTTCATTTCAAATCAAGTTTGTCTCCAGATTCCTGGTCAGTATTTCTTTCAGGGGCTATGATTCATACAGGAAGATTGAATGGAACCAGTCAGTGAATACAGTAGCCGTGCTGTTGAAGTAATTCAGGTCTAAAGCCTCCAAACATTCCGGCTCTGCGTCGTCTGTGGAGTATCTTACTTAAAGGACGTGAGAGTTTGTGGAAGCCTTGTGGTGTAGTCCGACACGCCCCCCACCCGTCTCATGTTTCCGTTGTTGGTTTATTTTCTGGGTGTTGTAAACTGGGACTGTTGACCCGTTTGTGTCCTGAAACACCTGAGGAGGTAGAACACCAGTTTGGTTATCAAAAAAAACAAACAGTAAAGAGTCTTGTTTAGAACCTTTAGAACCTTTAACCAGAGTCACTACTTCAGAGTTTTTGAGGTCCCACCCTGACCATCTTTTTAATCTATTGTCAGTGTTTCCAGTGGTCTTTTAATTATGATTATGCTGTTTATCAAAGAAGCTGTGTCGTTTTCTAGAACATAGTTTCTCCAGAGCGGCAGGACATTGTTGGAAATTTGCCTCTGAGTTGTGGGCGGGACCGTTGGTGCAGAGTAATAAGCCCCCCCTTCCCATCACCCATTTGATTCGAATCAAATTTAGTTATAAAGTCAAATATTGCAACAAGTCGTCTCAATGGGCCTCATACTGGTAATCGTATAATAAACATGAAATTAGTCATAAAATATAATCGATAATGGCTAAACTAAACTAAACAGACTAGGCTAGACTGGGCATCCCTGCCCTTAGACCCTCCTCCTTAGAAAAATAAAAATAAAAAACATCCACATAAAGGAGGGATCCTCTCCCAGGACGGACAGTCGACGTACCAGAACTCTTAAATCCTAATAACAGAATAATAACAGTACTAGACTGAATATTTGCACCCTTGACTACCGTAACCGTATTTAGTTTCATGAAGCATAGAAGGAATTAAAGAAGTGTCTAGTATGTTAGCAAAACATATGAACAGTTATTCTGATAACCATAGCAGTTTGAATAAAGAAATGATTAGAAATGCAAATTTTAAGCAGAATTTTCCATCAGAAAAACGTCACAAGAACACCAACAAATATAACCGAAAAACGCAATTTTCTCTGGAGTATGTCCGAAAACTTGGAGCTTTGGAAGGGAAAAACGTTCATTTTCTGACAATCGTCTTGAAGCTTCGGCGCTTGACTGGTGATTTCAGTGAACAGAAATGCAGTAAAGCATCAATTGATGGTGAAAGATAGAAACGTGGATGAAAACCCAAAGTTCCTTTGGCGGCTGCGTTCGCCGCGGAACCCGATCCAGAGCTTTGGAGGAGGTCAACCGCTCCAAAAAGGTTCTGATGAATCAGTTTTCTGTTGGAGAAAAATAGAAAAGATCGTGTGATAGTAGGAGAAAGATAAAAATAAAGAATGACAGTAAAAATTTGAATCAAAGAAAAACATCTTTGAGAAAAAACTTATCAGTAGAACCTTCATTGTTAGACGAAAGTATTTGCTCTGTACTTGTGTTGGAGGAAGTAATTATCATCTGTCAACTCGGTTTTCATTTTCAGTTTGACTGTTTTTATTTCAGTCTTATTTTGAAAAATAGTTAATTAGGGCAGTTGATTTTTGGAGGATGTGGGGGCGGAGCTTCATGTCATTTTTAATCTTAGGAAGGGAGATTGTTCCAGTGTCTGATGCCTTGGATCTTCTCCAAGGCAAATTTCTCAAAAGTGAGAGAAGCTTTAGAGTGCATCATTTCTGCTTTCATCAAGATGTGATCCTTAGGCAAACATTTTTGTCCGTCTGTGAAGCTGTCATTAGTCATCAACATTTTAAGCGCTCCTCTAGAGTTCACCTTTTGACACCATCTTCAGGATAATGATGAAGATGTTTCACTTTCTCATCTAAACCATCACATTGACTGCAGTCATGAAATTTGAAATATGTGTTTGTTTTGTTTGCCGTCCTTCAACTTCTCTGAAACTCTGAGTTGTGAACATGAAGTTCTGCAAAGATCGCCTCCTCTGCAGGTTTCAGAGCTAAAAAACAAACAAACTCCACCTGACCTGTTCAGGAGTCAGGAGTCCTGTCAGATCTTAGAGATCAGAAGTTCTGGAGCACAACCTTTATTTGAAGGAAGGAGCCACCACACTGGTAGATTAAACGGGGAGGAAAATGTCCATTACGTACATTTTGTGCATTTTCCAGACATAAAATGTTGGTATTTTGCTATACATGTGTGATACAGAATTCGTAAGTGTTCGTAAGCGTTTCTTGTGATCAACATTCGTCAATGTGCGCAGTTGTCCGTCGATAGTTTTGGACAACAGGTCTCTACATGAATTTGGTTTTGAGCTGTTTAATAATTTCTGTTTGGGAGAGAATTACGCAGTTTATGTGTATTTTACAAAGTTCATACGCAATTATTACGTAAATCTTACGCAATAGTGCGTGATTTTTGTGAGATGCATGTGCAATTTTTTTGGCCTTCCTCGACCGTTCCATGTTTGTCTAACGGTCTTTTCACACATGTACCACCGACGTATATATGTTATATCGCCGCGTATACGGCCCACACATCACTTTAAAATGACGTAATTGATGCACGAATCACTAATGAATTGCATGTTAACAGCGCAGTGATCACGCACTGATTCACGTGTTCTTTGTGTGGTTTATTCATACTTCTTCCGTGGTTCCAACGTGGTTCATTTGTGATACATCTGTGAAAATTTCACGTATAGACCACAACTTTTCCACATGTATTCATGCATGACCAGTTTTCAACCGTGCAATATGCCCTAAATGTGACACAGCCCTTAGGAAGTGGTGCTGGTCAAACCGTTTTCATAAGCGGTGTTAATCCACAAGCTAATTTCTCTTTTTTCCATCATGAGGTTTATGAGTTTTCTCCGTTGAGTCCGCAGGAGACAGGAATTTTTAATCAACAGTCGGAGGGTTTGAGCTCAGATCAGATTCTTGAACGGTTCTTTAGGAGTGCCTGAAGAACCCTATTCTCTGCTTTTGTACCAGAGTAGTTATAATTTTGCAGAAAAGAGGAAAAGCAAAAAGTAAGTCCTAATATCTATAATTTAGTTTGAAAATGAACCTCAATGACTGGCTTTTGGCGGTTCCTCGTCTGATGGAGTGTTTCTGAAAGCAGCTTTTGCATTTTGAATGAAGAAAAAGGAGGGTTGGTTTTCAAGACCCACTCTGTAGAAACTGTTTTTTTTTTGTTGGTGTTTTTAACATTTTCTTGTGGCATTTTTCTGATGATGGACGAAATATAGCAAGTAAGTAAAGCTTCAATTTGCATTTCTGAGAATTTCTTTTTTCAAGGCATTGTAAAACAATAGCAGAGAAAAAAATGCAGTTTCAAAAAAGATAGTATGTCTTGTAGAAGACACGCTCTGCTCTCTGCTCTGCTTCATTCTGATGCTTCCACTTGCAGACAAATAGATCCATGTACATCTTGGTTTTCCTGATCTGGGCTGGTGTCGTACTCCAAACTCTACAGTTGGTTAGCTCCAATATTGCTCGCCAATTTTGTTGCTCTAGTAATGTTAGATTGAGGTGTGTGAGGGGCTATGAGATACAGGGAGAGCAGGAATACAAAGGGATGATGGGAAATAAGTGGAGGTCCCGCTCACAAGGCAGTTTCTAACGAACTCCTATCACTCTGCAGAAACGATGTCCTACAGAACGATACAGTTTTTTGAGTTTGGGCTAAAAACAGCATCTTCATTACAAAAGACCACTGGGAATGCTTTGAAATTGGAAAAGAACGTGGTTCAGTTCAAGCGATTAAAGCAAGAATAATGCTCAAACAAAACAATCAAAAGAGTTATACATCCATACAAAGACGTATCAAACGAAGGATAATTAGGCATCAAATCATAGATAGTATTTTGTGTGTGTATATAATATGTGTACATATATGTTTGTATATACACAGTACAGACCAAAAGTTTGGACACACCTTCTCATTCACAGAGTTTTCTTTATTTTCATGACTGTGAAAATTGTAGATTCACACTGAAGGCATCAAAACTGTGAATTAACACATGTGGAATTATATACATAACAAAAAAGCATGAAACGACTGAAAATATGTCATATTGTAGGTTCTTCATAGTAGCCACCTTTTGCTTCGATTACTGCTTTGCATATTCTTGGCGTTCTTTAGCTAAGCTTCAAGAGGTCGTCACCTGAAATGGCCTTCCAACAGTCTTGAAGGAGTTCCCAGAATGCTTAGCACTTGTTGGCCCTTTTGCCTTCACTCTGCGGTCCAGCTCACCCCAAACCATCTGGATTGGGTTCAGGTCCGGTGACTGTAGAGGCCAGGTTATCTGGTGCAGCCCCCATCACTCTCCTTCTTGGTCAAATAGCCGTTACCCAGCCTGGAGGTGTGTTTGGGGTCATTGTCCTGTTGAACAATAAATGATGGTCCAACTAAACGCAAACTGGATGGAATAGCATGCCGCTGCAAGATGCTGTGGTAGCCATGCTGGTTCAGTATGCCTTCAATTTGGAATAAATCCCCAACAGTGTCACCAGCAAAGCACCCCCACACCATCACACCTCCTCCTCCATGCTTCACATTGAGAACGAGGCATGTAGAGTCCATCCATTCATCTTTTCTGCATCGCACAAAGACAGCAGTAAAAAAAGCAGTAATCAAAGCAAAAGGTGTGAAGGTATGAAGAACCTACAATATGACATATTTTCAGTCGTTCACACTGCTTTTTGTTATGTATATAATTAATCAGTGTATATACATAATCAGTGTGAATCTACAATTTTCACAGTCATGAAAATAAAGAAAACTCTTTGATTGAGAAGGTGTGTCCAAACTTTTAGTCTGTACTGGGTATATATAGAACATCAACTTTTTCATGAGGGTTTTCCTGTTGTGTGACCACTTTTTCATTTGTTGAAGTGACGGATGTGTTTGCGTCTCCAGATTGACATGGAAAGCGAGATCGCCAACTGGTCAGAGAATTCAGACTCTTCCAAGTGGTTCCTGCTCTCCATCAACCTGAAGGAAGGTCGTAACCTGGTCATCAGGGACCGCTGCGGTAAGCCCCCCCCCCCCCGACCTGTCTGCTCCGAGGCGTTTTCACACTCATGTATGTTAATGAGGCCTTACAACAGGGAAGTCCACTTCACTCTGATGAATTATACAAGCGTTCCATGTGCAGCAGCTGCAGTCCACTTAGAAAGGTGGAGAAAAGCTGCTCCTGATACCTGATGGTCCCAGACTTGTGTGCTCAGCCTGACCTTGTTTGTGACGGGGCCTGAGTGTCTGTTTCATTACACAGCCAGCTCCTGAAAAAGAAAAAAAAAAGTGCTGCTGTGTCATGTTAGCGCCTGGAAGAGGCCGGGCAGGATTCCACGCGGCAGAGCAGGACCTGTCGGAGCCACGCCCGCCGTTTAGCGCCCTAATCTATATCACTCTCAGTTGACATGAGGATCAAATGTTTACCTTTTGTGTGTGGCTGTATTTACCTGAGATGGAGGGTAGGGTGACTCTAGAGGAGGACTCTGTTTCACGGCATCGTTGTTTGAGTCTGGTCATTTGACAGACAATGAACAGCTGTTTACGCCTGAACTTTATCCAGGCGCTCAGTGATGTGCCTTTGTCAGAGCGGCCGATTGTTGTTTTAAAAAGGAACAAGGTTTCTGACAAATACTAGTGTTTTTCAACCTTTTTTGAGCCAAGGTTCACCTTTTCCTTAATAAAAATCACAAAGAACTCCAACTGAGAACGTAAGACAATTGAAACTCCTGTAGTTTGTATATGCAGCCATTCCTGCGAAATCATCTTGAATACGAATCAAATAAACGCTTAAAAAAAAAAAGTATTTTATGATGTTTCATGCTTTTGCCTGCTTGATGTGAAATCACAAGCTGCCCACAGAGCTGAAATCCTGTCAATGGGAAATGTTTTTTACACCAATTAGGTGAAATAAAATAATTTCCAATTATTTAATGCTCAGCTGATCCAACCCTGAGCTGATGCACCTTTCAGCTGATCCCCCTTACCTCATTCACCGCTCAGCTGATCCACCGCTCAGCTCATCCACCGCTCAGCTCATCCACCGCTCAGCTCATCCCCCTTAGCTCATCCACCGCTCAGCTGATCCCCCTTAGCTCATCCACCGCTCAGCTCATCCACCACTCAGCTGATCCACCGCTCAACTGATCCACCGCTCAGCTCATCCACCGCTCAGCTGATCCCCCTTAGCTCATCCACCGCTCAGCTGATCCACCGCTCATCTCATCCACCACTCAGCTCATCCACCGCTCAGCTGATCCCCCCTTAGCTTATCCACCGCTTAGCTGATCCGCCCTTAGCTGATGCACCTTTCAGCTGATCCCCCTTACCTCATCCACCGCTCAGCTGATCCACCGCTCAGCTCATCCACCGCTCAGCTCATCCACCGCTCAGCTCATCCACCGCTCAGCTGATCCCCCTTAGCTCATCCACCGCTCAGCTCATCCACCACTCAGCTGATCCACCGCTCAACTGATCCACCGCTCAGCTCATCCACCGCTCAGCTCATCCCCCTTAGCTCATCCACCGCTCAGCTGATCCACCGCTCATCTCATCCACCACTCAGCTCATCCACCGCTCAGCTGATCCCCCCTTAGCTTATCCACCGCTTAGCTGATCCGCCCTTAGCTGGTTCACCGCTCAGCTCATCCACTGCTCAGCTGATCCGCCCTTAGCTGATACACCTTTCAGCTGATCCCCCTTAGCTCATCCACCGCTCATCTGATCCGCCCTTAGCTGATACACCTTTCAGCTGATCCCCCTTAGCTCATTCCCCGCTCAGCTGATCCACCGCTCAGCTGATCCCCCGCTTAGCTCATCCACCGCTCTGACCCCCTGCTGATCCTTTCACTGATCCCCTTAGCTCATCCACCGCTACATCTGATCCACCGCTCAGTGATCTGCTGATCCCCCGCCCCCTTCAGCTGATCCACCGCTCAGCTGATCCACCGCTCAGCTGATCCCCCGCTTAGCTCATCCACCACTCAGCTGATCCCCCCTTAGCTTATCCACTGCTCAGCTGATCCCCCCCTAACTGATACACCGCTCAGCTGATCCCCCGCTTCAACTGAAAACCGTCATTTTGGTTTATTTAGGACTTTTGGGTAATAAAACTTCTAACTCTTTCTTTCAGTTTAAATGCGATAAACTGTTTCTGGAAATCCAGTATACTAAAAATCCCTTG
Source organism: Oryzias curvinotus (assembly GCA_023969325.1). Lineage (NCBI taxonomy): Eukaryota > Metazoa > Chordata > Actinopteri > Beloniformes > Adrianichthyidae > Oryzias > Oryzias curvinotus. The sequence goes on along the minus strand of CM043708.1, from coordinate 26,959,504 downwards.
AGGTTTGGAAAAGCTATTTTTTGTTTTTAAATCAAGTGGAAAATTCTAAGCAAAGTTCAGACAGTCGACACTCAGACCACAAGAGACTCCCCTGAATTTAGAAAGAACCCCATCCTGCACTTCCTGTGGAGCAGATGTGTCACATAGTGTGGATTTCCTATTGTAGTCATTAGAACAATGAAAAGGCTCTGCAAACGGCAGCAGTGTGATGGTTTGGGCTTAGTACATCTGTTGTGGGAGGGGGCTCCATGGGAAACTAACACCCTTAGGCGGCTGAATGCATAAGGTTGTGGTTTCCTCAGACCACATCTAAAGAGCGACGGTTTGACACGGCCAGTTACAGGAAGCCATGTTTCTCTGGAAATTATCAAAAAAATCCAAACTTCCTTGAGATGCAACAGTTTAGCCAAAAATAATAAAAACAGATTATTTGAGTGAAGTGTGAATTTACTGGGAGTACATATAAAATATTTTTTAAATAACAAATTATTGATTGATGCTTTTGAGGTTTTACATCCTCATCAGAGAAGAAACTCTGCTTCAGGAGGATGGAGAATTTTAACTTTCTACTTAACATGATGGCTTTCTTTCATTCCGGCTTTTTGGTGTCTTTAGGGGTTACTCCTGCAGGAGTAAACGCGTTTCATCATTCTGACCAATGACGAAATCTTTTCCTTCTGTGCCACATTTCTGTTCAGGTACCAGTGATCCTTATGTAAAACTCAAGGTAGATGGAAAAACTTTCTACAAAAGTAAAGTGGTTTACAAAAGCCTCAACCCGGTCTGGAACGAGAGCATCAGTATTCCTGTTAGGGACCTGAACCAGAAGCTTGACATCAAGGTAACCTACCATGCCCAAACGGGTCGTTGTTACTGATGAACGATAAAGCTGTGGTTTCCTCCTCTGACCGTCTCCGTCCTGCCGCAGATGTACGACCGCGACCTGACCACGGACGACTTCATGGGCTCGGCCAGCGTCCTCCTGAGCGAGCTGGAGATGGACAAGTTAGTAAATTTCAGGCTGCAGCTGTGTGACCTGCAAACCAAACGGACATTGTAGAGAAAAATTGGAACATTTTTCAGCTTTAAACTGTGTCAGAGGTGTTTTCTGTTGGTTTTATGAACAGACAACAAACTAGCCAAAAGCTGCTGCTGCTGCTGCATACTGACTGCAGAGGACGCCGTCATCGCTCTGTGACCTCTGAAGCTGCTGCAAAAAATGGTCTCTGTTCTGGTCAAACCATTCAGTTGAGCCTCCTTTCCACTGAGTGGTACGGTTTAGCAATTCAGGCAAAAGTTTCCACTCAAAGTTGGACAATCCGATTGCGTAATTTTGCGTTAGAGAAGTGCGACTACGGCACAATCGCAACAACTTGGCTTTTGGTTCTTTGTATCTACAAAGCACTTAATGGTATTTGAGAGAAAACTGCTGGCGGTGATGAGGAATGTGTTGGCGCTTCTGTTCCAATGACCTTCCACCACTCAACGGATTTCATCGTGTAGCTCCGCCCTAACCGGTCCAAACACTCAAAGTACTAGGCTCAGTGGAAACGAGGCTTTAGTGTTACAGGTGAAAACTAAAAGATCATGGATCCTTCTGGAGAGATGCTTTATTGCATTTGCTGCTTCTCCTTTTGATTTGTTATTCAAAGAATACTATTTTATAAGGGACCTATGTCATGCTACATATATCCATTTTTAACCTCTGGCTCACTAAAGAACTTTATTTTAAATAAAATATGAGTCATTTTCTCAGCTCGTCTTCCTATCTAGAGGTGAGACGACTACATTTCTGAGACCCCGCCTTTCTCTCCTTGTGGGTGCCGCCCATTTCATGACGTCAACCTAAAGCCGACCTTGGCAGCCCGTCTGAGTTTGACCCTGGAAAATAAACAACATCCAAACTTTTAAAAAATATGATGTGCATATCGTGCATAGAAAAAGGAACGCGTTACGCTGATCCCCGCTAGCTCCACGGAAAAGTGGGCGTGTGTGTTAGCCTAGGGGCGGTGCTGGCAGCGCAGACTCTTCCTGGAAGGGGCGGATCCTCACCTTGTGATGTCACAATGTGAGAATCCGGTTGTTTTTGTGGATTGGGAGGGGCTGGTGCTCAGAGTGCAGGTTCTCAGAAATGCGTGAATGGATTAAAATACCACTTTGGGGGGGGGTTTATAGTGAGGAATGAACATTATAATACACTTAGAAGCTCAAAACAGTTGACTTTGCATGATATCTGGCCCTTTAAAGTGTTTATAGATCTGTGTTTAGAAGCTGAAAAACAACTTGAACTTTTTACTGTAGTTTTTCCAGAACAGTAAACCAAAAACTTCTTAAAATGTACGTTTGGGTCTGCAAAAGCCCTCGTTTATTAAAAGCCTCAAATTTCCAGAATGTTCTCTTGTGCTCGCCGCATGGTTGGTCTCCCCACTGCATCGCCTGCGCCCATTCATTCCCGTTCATTTGTGCAACAACAGCCGATGGTCTCCTCCCTTCAGGGTCCATGAGCTGTCTCTGCCGCTGGAGGACCCCAGCAGCCTGGAGGAGGACATGGGCTCGGTGCTGATAGACCTGACCCTCACGTCCAGGAACGGAGACAGCAAGAAAGGCAATGTATGGCCGGCCTGCAGCTGCTGCTTCTGCATAGATTCAAGGAGGTTTTCATCTGTGCAGCATTGCTGTTTGCGACCTACTAACTAACCACTGTCATTTTGTTTTGCACCTAACATGCATGCTCCTGTCTGCAGAGGTGGTCTCGAAAGCGCAGCAGTGCGGTAAGGCATGGCTGAGGGATGTCGCAGGGTAGCCTTTGATTTTTGCCTTAAAAAAAAAATAAGATCCCTGGAGGGAATTTAGAGCCAGTTTTGAACTCTAAAGCTGCCCGAATGATATCAAATATTGAACTGATGGGTTTTACTGTTACCGAAATATTATTTCTAATCACCAGAGGGCAGCCCAACGCCACATTTTCAGCTGATTATATTTAGAATAGAAAGATCTGAGATGTTTTATTCTCACTAAAAGGTTTTTATAGTTTTGTGTTTTTCTTGCTTTGCACGCCATCTCCTGCATGTGTCACATGACTGCCGTAAACACGGGACCGTCACTCCTGCTTGTGCTCATCCTGAATCAGAACAGGTGGCAGATGTTTGTGCATGCTCTGTCTTTGTCTGGAAAACTGCTGCATGGCTCGAGCGGCCAGTCTGCTAAAGCTCAGGCGTGTTCCTGCATGTGCACGCGCCTCTATTAAAGTCACGGCAGCATGCGCGCCGCGATGTCGCTGAGCTTTACGCGCTTTACCGTCAGCCAGATGTTTAACAAGGAATCTTTTTATGAGAACTGGAGAAGAATGTTTGCTTTATTGTGGAGTCTTGTTGGTTTTTCTATACATATTGTGTTTCTTTTTGTTCTTTTTAGCTAAAGTTTGGCATCTCTGCCAGACTTCCCAGTTTAATGGCAGATTTGAATGCAAATGTATGTATTTCTCAGATGACTTTAATTAGGATAAACTTTAAATATAACAAAGAAGTAAAAACGATGTAAATTCCAATCTTTAACTTAGTCATGTTTTCATAACAAAAAACATTGTTTTTGCCTCAAAATACAACAAATTCCTGCAAAAGTCAGTCGATGAATGTAATCAATGACACATTTCGACACAGTTTGATCAATAAATAACTGAAAAGCTTGTTTTTTTTTTCTGGTTTAATGTGAAGTTCTGATCTGATTCTTCTTGAAACGCTTTCCTGCAGAATTCAGGAATTCTCAGCAGCTTGGGCCTGGTAGAGTCTCAGAAGAATAGCCAGCTGTGGACGTCTGTGCTGTGGGTGACGCTGGTCGGCGCCGTCAGGCTGCCCGTGGACTCGCAAAGCGGTCATCTTTTTGTTCGCTTCAAACTAGGAGACCAGCTGTTCAAAAGCAAGGTACCCGGACAGCTCCTCTATTTTCCTGAAAAATCCTTTTCTAATCTTTATTTTCTTTACCCACACATTATCTGTCTTATTGACTACAATTTGTATTTCTAAAACCTTAAACTTTCTGATGATATTTTCCTAGAAGTGTGACCTAAAGTTTTTTTTTTTTTTTCTCTGCTTCACTTCCTTGTTGTAAGTTTAAGTACAATTGTTTTGGTGACTATCAGTTCTCCTTGGATTTACAGGTATTATTCTGATAAATCAATTTTAAAAAGCTGAAGTATTTCATCTACTTCCAAAAATGATGAGCTAAAACCTTCAAATGTTTTTGAAGATTAAGCCTTAAGATTAGGGGAAGAAATGGGATTAGATTCTGCAGAGGATTAAAAATGATGCTTTCAAAATAAAAAATATTTACAACCATCATTATAGAAAAAATATAAACAGGGTCAAATTCGTTACAGTTTTATATTTTAACATTTATTTCTTTGTTTGTCATTTTTTACTGTTTTTTAATTTTTATTTTATTTCTTGACTCAAATTTTAAACCAGTGGGAACACTGCCCTCTTGTGGACAAACACGGCAGGTTCAGCTTAGACATCCATCAATTTGGAAAAATATAAACAAAACATTCATAGCAAAGTGTTTATTTTTTTTACTTAAACATTCATTTTTTTAGTCTCTTATCATAGATCCTAACACGGATCACATTCTACTAGACGCAGTATAGTGAATTTCTTCTCAATGGAAAACCTCAACCAATTCTTTTAACAAAATGTTCTCTAAATCTAAATGAAAAAACCTTAATCTTACAGCTGTTGTAATATCTAAATCAAATATCAGGAATCAGTCCCGCCCCCCGCCGGCGGGGAGTGGGACATTTTAAAATAATTCTGGTTTTCCTCATCCTCTGTTCCAAAAGTGACTCATGAAAACATAAATGCAGAGTGTTTTTATCATAGTTCTATTTCATAGTACTTTTACTTTTTGTCCTGTGGAAATCCCCAAATCATCTTCAAGTTCCTCGTCACGTTCACTTCTTCATTGCTTCGTAAAAGTCCTGGTTGTAAACGAAAACTGTCCCGTTCACCTCTGGAATCTCAGGCATCTCTAATGTGTTGTTTTGCTTTTTGAGTGACTAAGCTGTTTGTCACGTCATCTTTATCTAAACTATCTCTTTCACATTAGTACAAAATCATTAACCCGGTAACCCGCAGACACACACACAGAGTTTTGTGAGCTGAAGTCATTCAGAAACACTTTCTAGTTTTGAATTCTTTGGTAAAACGCAGTGGAGTGAATTTCTGACACGTCCGACCCGATAACATAGCCGTAAAAGCCTGATACCAGCGTTTACATCCGTGTGTCCTTTAAAAATGTAGAATTACTCTGTACATTTGTAGGAATTGGGACGACTATTGTTGCAATATTAAGCAAAATGAATAACATGGAATTGAAATATTTATTGTCGGCTTTTCTTGATTAGAAAAACACCCCGACTCCAGGATTTATTCTGTTAGAGGGTTTTGTTTCTGTGCAAATAAAAGAATCTGAAGGTATTTCTGAAGGGAAAGGAAAAGGCGGATTAAAACAAAAACAAGTGAATAAAAAAACGAATCCTGACCGGAAGTTGAAAACTTTACTTCTTCGGGTTAAAGTTTGATTCTGGTCTACTTCGCTTTTTATTGACGAGGAGCAGAAAAAGAAGAGGCAGCTTTTTCTGATCCCATAAATCAAGACAGAAAAAAAAAAATATATATATATATATATATAAATATATATATATAGGAGACACGTTTTATCCTCTTTTTATTTCCCTGTGCCTGAATGAAAATGGTGTTTTTAACATGTTCTTGTTGCCATCTTTTTGAGGATAGAAGACAAATATAAAGGAAAATTAAGCTTGAAATTCCATTTCTGAGTATTTCTATGTTCAAATAATTGGGAATCAGGAGCAGACTAAAGGAGTTTATCTGTTGCTGGGGGGGCCACATCCTCCACGCTCCAGGCTCTCAGCAAGGGGAAGGGGGAGCGGGGTTGATGTGAATTTCTAAGATACTCCTGCTGCTCTACAGAAACTATGTCCAATGCTTCTTTCCGGCTGAAAGCAGCATAATCATAATTAAAAGACCACTGGGAACGCTTTGAAAATAGATGAAAAGACCATCGGAGCGGGACTTTAATTCATCTTTTTGAAACCTTTTCTTTCTGACACAGAACCACGACCGAGTGAGCAACCCTGTGTGGAAAGAAAAGTTCACCCTCAACCAGTTTCCCGACAGTCCGCACTTCATGGAGGTGGAGCTGTGCTGCAAAGACGGACGCAAAAGCGAGGAGTGTTTAGGCTTGTGAGTGTCTTCAGAAAAATTCCCTTTTTGAAGGATTAAGAAATGCAACAGTGAGTAAAAACTAAACTTTGATGCACAGAATCAAAACAATTTAGTTCACCTGTTGATGTTAACCCAGAAAAGCCATCGGTGTGACATCAGACATGTGTCCTGTGGTTTACCCCACCTAATGTTCATTTAAGGAAAAATGTAAAAATGAAAATCACTTTAGAAACAGGAAGAAAATGTAGCGTAAGCTGGATGGGGCTTGTTAAAAGTGGGATCATTTTCCATTAATACAGGCAAAAATGGGATTAAATGATATTTGCTAAAATATGTCAACAGGTTCAAAGCAGCAAAATGATCAAATCAATGCCGAACAAATGTAACATACCCCCAAAAAATGCTGCATTTCATGCTAAATGCTAACTAAACTCATGAAAACGATAAGAAAAAACATTAATAAAATTAATAAATTACTCATTAATTATTAATTAATTTAATTTATTAATTACGGTAATAAATGAGCTAGTTGCAAAATATGCTGAAAAAAACAACCAAAACTAGACAATATGTCAAAAAGAAGCTAACATGAACGCTAGAACTATTTATTTTAAGATTTGGTAAAGTGAATTTTTCAAAATAAAAGTGTTGATTAATAATTAGTCCTAAATTACATAAACAAATCCAAACGTTTGAGTTAGCTGCTTACTGGCTGAAGCAAATATGCTTTTAAAATCTCCTAAATCAACAATAAAATGTTAATGTTAATGATTAGATTAGCTTTTGAAAAGCAACACAAGAAAAGACTGTTGACCAATATTAAAATATTGATTTTTAATAATAAATGGCTGTTTTTGAGCCAAAACCATAAATACAATCATTTTCCATAAGCTTAAAATGACATAAAAATTGGGCATAAGACTGGAAAAAAGCTGTTTTTTATTGTCCTGTGAAGCTGTTTAACTTTTAAATGTAAACGTAAATATATAAAGGTTAAAATATGAGCTGAATAAAAAAATAAAAGCATTGTTGTCGTCAGAATTTTATAGTTTCAGCTGTGTTCCATAAATCTTTGAAAACAAAGCTGACGTCCCTCCATCTTCTTTTGTCTCAATTCCTTCAGTACTTGGTTCACTATTTTGGGCGTTCGCCTTTTTTTTTTTTTTTTCAGGGAAGTCTCTGCAAAAAAACATTGTTTATTACAGGATTCATAAAATATTTAAATGTATAAGATCTTTACAATATATTTGCCATAAGAAAAAACAAGTAGTGGGCATGGTGTCAGAATAATGTGAAATTCCTGGGTTCTGGATATCTCCGTAGTTTATTTAGGGGTCTGGGAGCAGTGAGTTGACTTGGATGCAGCCCATGTTTTGAGGTTGAAACAGGAGTTGCTGATGCTTCGTTTGACCACTGGAGGGCAGTAGCCTCTCTGCTTTGAAGTCCGCACCACCTCCTCTAAGCAATATTTCATCAGGTTTTGTGAAGTTTTACGTTTTTTTTTTAATGTTTTCTTGTTGGTGTAGATGCTTCTTTGAGTTAGTTGCTTATTTTTTTTTTCTTCCCAACTCCTAGAAGCCAGTCTGGGTTAACGTTAAGGTACAGAGAATGACTGAAAATCATAGGGAGTCTCTCTTGTTTGGATGAAAAGGTACAGTTTTAAAGACTGTTTGAGCATCCAAAAGGAAATGAAATCTGAAATATGTCATTGTTTTTGTAAGAACATTGGCTTTATCTGTATTTGTAGACTCCTACTGACGTAAAAATCTCTGACTGTAAATGTGAAATCTTTAACGGAGATGATCTAACAGTGTGCGTTTGTTCGCTCAGGGTCTCTGTGGATGTTTCCAGCGTCCCGTTCAACATCAGCAGGGTGTGCACGCTGGACCTGGGCCTGGGCAAAGCCCAGCTGACCTTCCTGCTCACAGTGAGGCCGTGCAGTGGCGTTTCCATCACCGACCTCTCCTCGGCCCCCCTGGACGAACGTCAGCAGCGGTCAACCCTGCGGGAAAGCTATGTCAGTACTGGGTTCTGGGCTGTTGCTTTTAGTGGATAGGTCTGCCAGCCAAACGCAGCCCACAAGCACCAGCAGCCGCCCGGTCTGTTGACACCGGGCAGATTGGCTTCGTCGATTCACGCCGCCAGATGCCAAACAGTGAGCCGCCATCTGCAGCCTCAGCGGAAATCTCCGTTTATCAGACAGGGCTACATGTGTCCCGTCTTCAGCTCAACTGCTGCTCGTCAAGTCCCAGGAGATCCTCATATGTAGGGGAATCGGTGATGCCACCATCAAAACCAAACAGTCGATCATCTGGAAATTTGGGCTGCTGACTCCTCTGTTAAAACCCTGATGGGTAAAACAAAAAAAGAGGATCACACATTTAATGATCAAATCCGCCGCGTCTTCAAAGAGAATCGTCAGAAGTCTAGCCAATAACTAACAAACGACCACGTGTGGCGTAAGGGGATGACCGCATCGCCCCTACATCGTATGTGCGGCTATAATCACCACATGCGTGATAGTGGTACGTTCCTTTTTCAGGACCTTAAGATGCAGCCACTCCTCCTTACGGGCCCGGACAACCCAAAAACCCCTAGCGCCCGTACAGGTGCCTGTGAAAATGGCCTTAGATGCACTGTGAAAACAGGCTCCCTTAGATATAAACCAAAAACTCTTAAAGTGTAACACATTTTCTTTAAAAAAAAAAGCAAAAAAGAATACACCCTTGAGCTGGAATAAGCAAGAATTCTCATTTTAGGGGGAAAAAAATGAAGAAAACTGAGATTATTTCCTATTGAAAAAGCTCCTTAAAAAAGATTTTTGTTTTTTGCGAGACAAATAAATGTTTCTTGGTCTTTTTACTTTCTTATAGTTTAGTTTTTGCAGTGATAGAGCTGAAAGACTTAGAATTACTGACGCTGTGCAGGTCAAGACGGACCAGAAACCCGCCCTGAGGCCCTCGATGTTTAGAGTCAGGGGGACGCTTCTCTAGAAGGAAGCGTCGTTCAAGCCACGGATGAGAGTTATGAGAAGCTTTTGTTCATGTCAGACTAGCAAAGTGGAACAACAGGAGTCTAGTTGGGCTCAGATGTGTGGAACCTTTAATCCAGATGTGTTTCAGCTTGAATGCTCTCCTGCTGTCTCCTCAGAGCTGGAAGCGCTCCCTGAAGAACCTGCGAGACGTTGGATTGCTTCAGGTCAAACTCATCCGGGCAACTGATCTGACGTCCGCTGATCTGAACGGTACCGCCAACCTCTGGATTTAGTTATTCCAGACGCCGCGTCTTAACCGCTTTTTGCGTTTTCCGCAGGTAAGAGCGACCCTTACTGCGTGTTGCAGCTGGGCAACGACCGACTGCAGAGCAACACGGTCTACAAGAACCTGCACCCGGAGTGGAATAAGGTCTTCACATTGTGAGTTTGGTTTTCCTTCCCGTCGTGTAAAAGTTTTTACGGAACGCCGCCACTGAACAGATGCTTTGTGGGGGTCTGCTGTCCTCCCCCCGCTGTCCCCGCAGCCCTGTCAAAGACATTCACGACGTCCTGTTGCTGACCCTCTTTGATGAGGACGGAGACAAGGCGCCAGACTTTCTAGGAAGAGTCGCCATTCCTCTGCTCTCGGTACGCCGCCGCCGCCATCCCAACGCAGAACATCAGCCAATCTGTTTACACTCTGCGCCTAAATGAAAGTGAAGAGGGCGCTGACACGTCAGCGGGTTGAGGACTTGTTGAGATGTAATTCGGGGCGACTGACGGTCAGGTTCATGGCCGAGTTCAGCACCTGATGCCCTCTCCGTCCCGCAGATCCGCAACAGACAGCAGACCACCTACCCGCTGAGGAAACCGGACCTGGGGAGGCTGATGAAGGGGAGCATCACTCTGGAGATGGAGGTTATTTTTAACCCAGTGAGTAAGAGTTCGGCCCGCAGTGACGACTCGCACCAACACCAGGATTTCTGAGGGGCCTTTCACGCTGCCGTCTCTTTGTTTGTAGGTCAGAGCAAGTTTAAGAACATTTGAGCCCAGAGAGCGGATCTTCCTGGAGGATTCTCCCAAATTTTCCAAAAAGGTTTGCTTCACTTTTGTCACCAAGACGCATCAATTATTTGATTTGAGAGTTGAATTCAGAGGATATATTCTGCCAAAAGTACATTTAAAGAAGTCAATTATTAAGTAAATCAACCAATGTGATGTAAAAACAAATAAAATTCCAAAAATAAGCAGGGAAATACCATCGTACGGAGCAGATCTAAGTACTTCCATTATTCAGCAAAGATTGTATGGGTCAGAAAAAAATTCATCATCATGTTTGGCCAATGTGACAGAAGCTTAATCTATTAAATTGCGCATTTAATTCTGTAATCTGGTTTGTGCAAAATATGCTTAAAAATGAAAGATGTGCAAAATGTCAAAGGATTGGTTTTTAATGACAAATAAATACAAGTTTTTTTTTTTATTATTAACCTAAAGATTGAATAGGAAAGCCGAAAGATATGTTTAAAAACAAAAACAGCTAAAAAAAGAAGAATTTACTTTTATTTGTTGCTTTAACTTTTTTGGGGGGGGGGGAATTTTCAGACCTTAGTTTGGTTTTAAAACCAAATAGTTGGTTTTATGTCAAATATTTCAAACTGATTGTCGATAAACAGGAAAAAGTCCTAAACTACTGTATAATTGTAAAATATCCCCTTTAAAAAAAAAGAGGAAATGGCGATGAATTCTGAATTAACTTTTGAAGAAGAGGTTGCAGTTCGAGCTCAGATCGGAGGATTCAGGCTAAAGTCCAGATTCCTGCTGGCTGTTCGGCTGCACCGCTTTGACACACAGCGTGCAGGACAGGGTGCGAGACGGGGAGTCTGACTGTCTGCGCTTCCCACAAAGACTCATTGTTGTCAGGCAGTACGACGGCCAAGCCGCCTTTCGCAGCGAGGACGCCGCTCACGACGTGCGGCTCCGCTTTGACGCCAGAATTCATTCTTTTTTTTAACTAACCACTGCCAAAATGCTCCAAACAGTCCCAATGTTTGGAAAACCCCAAATAATTTGTCGTTATTTCAACGGTCTGTGTCTTTCAGGCTCTGTCCAGAAACGTGAATCGGGTAAAAGCCGTGGTCACAGCCATCCTGTCCACCATCCACTACATCAAAAGCTGCTTTCAGTGGGAGAGTGTGCAGAGGAGCCTGCTGGCCTTCCTGGTGAAGTGTTTTCACTGCTTATCAACGCACTTTCTGCAAACCGCCCCCTTCCCCTTCAGCCGCAGTCTGGCCAACCCTTTCCTGAACTCTCCCAGAGAGCATCTTAATCCAGAAAGTCTTTGTCGGAGCGGCTGCACGTCTCCTGGATGCAGACTTGAGCCTCAGCTGGAGAGAGTCCAGTCCCAGCGGAGTCTATTTTTGCTCTACTTCTCTGACAGCTCATTAACCCCGTCCACACCGAGCTGGGCTGGCTTTGGAGCCTCTTATTTAAGGAGAAGCTTCAATTAAGGAAGCGTTCCCAGTTACTGCAGGTGTTGGATGCGCAGGTACAGACGGAGAGAAGCAGCTCTTGGCATGATCTCCCGTCATCGCTATCTCACAGATCTGACTCGATAAAAAGAAAAAAGTACTCGGCAAGTTGTTCATTAAATATTCAGGCGAGCAGGGTCACGGAGAGTTCCTTCGGCTCTGCGGCTCTCGTCCTGTAGATGGCGGTAAAGTTTTGCGCCGTGAGCCGGGCAGCAGTTATGATGCATTTAGTTTTAGATTGCAGGATTACATCTGCACGGAGTATGATGGGTTCAGGGGTCGCTGTAGGCTTTAATCAGTGATTGTTTGCGTGTTTATGGTTTTGTTTTTTTGAAAAACTCCACCCTCCACGTGTGCCGTTTACGTTCCGGCGCCTATCAGAGACGGAGATGTTTTCACCCGTCAGCTCAGATGAAGGGAGAAATCGCGGGAGCCGGAAGGAGAGCGTGATCCCGGACGCACGTCCTCCCACTGCTGCTTGACAGACAGCACCATCTGTACTCGTGTTCTAGCACTAATGCTCGCTAAGCCGCGGCGAGGAGAAATGAATGGCTGCTGGAAACTGCCACGCAGGCCTCATGAACCGCGGCTTCACTCCGTATGACAAGACGAAGTGACAAACCACCTGCACCATCTGCCGGCTGTCAGACAGAGTGGAGGCAGTGCGGGCTTCGCCGCCGAGAAGCTCCAAACCTGGCGGCTCCGGGCCCCTCCCCTGATCAGCCTGTTTTATTTACAGATACAAAGTTTTTCATCAGAAAACGTTTATTCGCATTAGTCCCACACTGCTCTTATTGCTGCGGAGTCTGCAGGTCAGCCTCACAGCGCTCAAAGATATAATACATGAAAGCCCGGATAATCAAATATTCAGGGTTCTGTCTGAATTCCTCACATCACAAAGTGATGTTTTATTTACGGCTCAGTCAAATTTCAGTATTAAAGCAGAGAAATGGTTTCAGATCTCAGATGGGCTGAAACAAAGTACTCAGAGTAGAAGAGAACTTTTTTAGCAGAGTTACAGCGGCAGCGTTTAGGGGAGAGGAGCACTCGCAGGTGTGGGTGAGATACTCGCAGGTGTGGATGAGAGACTCGCAGGTGCGGGTGAGAGACTCGCAGGTGCGGGTGAGAGCTCGCAGGTGCGGGTGAGAGACTCGCAGGTGCGGGTGAGAGACTCGCAGGTGCGGGTGAGATACTCGCAGGTGCGGGTGAGATACTCGCAGGTGCGGGTGAGATACTCGCAGGTGTGGGTGAGATACTCGCAGGTGCGGGTGAGAGACTCGCAGGTGCGGGTGAGATACTCGCAGGTGTGGGTTAGATACTCGCAGGTGCGGGTGAGAGACTCGCAGGTGCGGGTGAGAGACTCGCAGGTGTGGGTGAGATACTCGCAGGTGCGGGTGAGATACTCGCAGGTGCGGGTGAGAGACTCGCAGGTGTGGGTGAGAGACTCGCAGGTGTGGGTGAGAGGCTTGCAGGTGCGGGTGAGAGACTCGCAGGTGCGGGTGAGATACTCGCAGGTGCGGGTGAGATACTCGCAGGTGTGGGTGAGAGACTCGCAGGTGCGGGTGAGAGACTCGCAGGTGCGGGTGAGAGACTCGCAGGTGTGGGTGAGATACTCGCAGGTGCGGGTGAGATACTCGCAGGTGCGGGTGAGAGACTCGCAGGTGTGGGTGAGAGGCTCGCAGGTGTGGGTGAGAGACTCGCAGGTGTGGGTGAGAGACTCGCAGGTGCGGGTGAGAGACTCTCAGGTGCGGGTGAGAGACTCTCAGGTGCGGGTGAGAGACTCTCAGGTGCGGGTGAGATACTCGCAGGTTCGGGTGAGATACTCGCAGGTGTGGGTGAGATACTCGCAGGTGTGGGTGAGATACTCGCAGGTGAGAGACTCGCAGGTGTGGGTGAGAGGCTCGCAGGTGTGGGTGAGAGGCTCGCAGGTGCGGGTGAGAGGCTCGCAGGTGCGGGTGAGATACTCGCAGGTGCGGGTGAGAGACTCGCAGGTGCGGGTGAGAGACTCGCAGGTGCGGGTGAGATACTCGCAGGTGCGGGTGAGATACTCGCAGGTGCGGGTGAGATACTCGCAGGTGCGGGTGAGAGACTCGCAGGTGCGGGTGAGAGACTCGCAGGTGCGGGTGAGAGACTCGCAGGTGCGGGTGAGAGACTCGCAGGTGCGGGTGAGAGACTCTCAGGTGCGGGTGAGATACTCGCAGGTGCGGGTGAGATACTCGCAGGTGCGGGTGAGATACTCGCAGGTGCGGGTGAGAGACTCGCAGGTGTGGGTGAGATACTCGCAGGTGCGGGTGAGAGACTCGCAGGTGCGGGTGAGATACTCGCAGGTGCGGGTTAGATACTCGCAGGTGCGGGTGAGAGGCTCGCAGGTGTAGGTGAGAGGCTCGCAGGTGTGGGTGAGAGGCTCGCAGGTGCGGGTGAGATACTCGCAGGTGCGGGTGAGAGACTCGCAGGTGCGGGTGAGAGGCTCGCAGGTGCGGGTGAGAGGCTCGCAGGTGCGGGTGAGAGGCTCGCAGGTGCGGGTGAGAGACTCGCAGGTGCGGGTGAGAGACTCGCAGGTGCGGGTGAGAGACTCGCAGGTGCGGGTGAGAGACTCGCAGGTGCGGGTGAGATACTCGCAGGTGCGGGTGAGAGACTCGCAGGTGCGGGTGAGAGACTCGCAGGTGCGGGTGAGAGACTCGCAGGTGCGGGTGAGATACTCGCAGGTGCGGGTGAGATACTCGCAGGTGCGGGTGAGAGACTCGCAGGTGCGGGTGAGAGACTCGCGGGTGCGGGTGAGAGACTCGCAGGTGCGGGTGAGAGACTCGCAGGTGTGGGTGAGAGACTCGCAGGTGCGGGTGAGAGACTCGCAGGTGCGGGTGAGAGACTCGCAGGTGCGGGTGAGATACTCGCAGGTGCGGGTGAGATACTCGCAGGTGCGGGTGAGATACTCGCAGGTGCGGGTGAGAGACTCGCAGGTGCGGGTGAGAGACTCGCAGGTGCGGGTGAGAGACTCGCAGGTGTGGGTGAGAGACTCGCAGGTGTGGGTGAGAGACTCGCAGGTGTGTGCGTTACGCAGTGGAGTCTCTGTTTATAACTCATTATACCATAGTCCAGTTGAATACTCGATTCTGATTGGCTGCTGGGTATGCATTAAAACCTGATAACCGCATTGTGAAAAAAGAAGTTCTGTTTTGTATCACTGCGCCGGCTTCTTTAAAACAACCTTTTGCTTCATCATGTGGACAAAAACAAGGTGAACTTTCTCTTTAAACTGATGCTTTCTTCAACCAATTGGGACGATCAGCATATATATATCGCCGAATCTTGACTGCAGCGGTGGTGCTGCGCCGCATCACATAACATATAGTCCGCTCTTTGTGAGAAAAGCGATCCAAATCGGAAAAAAAAAACAAGTATGAAGGACTAAAACCTGGTTAATATGTATTGCTTTTGTAAGTGACCATGGTATAAGCGGGTTAATGGCCTTCGAAGTGTGCGATTATCACTTTTTAACGCACTTTGCGGAAGCAACCGTTCAGGCTTCCACGTCGTGCGTTAAAAAGCAATAACCACACACTTTGTTGGCCATTAACCCTTACTTAAATTAGACGCCAAATTACAAAAGTGTTTTAATTTTAATTTTGTAATAAAATCTTATTAAATAAAAAATCATTAATTTTTAATTTATGAAAACATTTATTGAGTCTTTTCAGAAACACAAATCTTTCCCAAATATATAAAACTGTAAAACCATAAAAAGTCATCAGATATGGTTGTTGGATGAGAGCTGTTGTTATTCTTTGCATGAAGACACAAAAGTTATTTTTGTTTTTAGGTGAAGTTTTTTTTTTTTTTTACCCTATTAATATTCATTTCACTTGACTGTAATACTTTCTAAAAAAGTTCCTGAATCTTTGTACCAGCTGTGGATCTTTACTGATTTGCCGATAATAGAAGTCATCTTTAACGTAAAGGACTTATGGGTAGTTGCTGGTTTCTCAAACTCTGCTCAATTTAGTTTAATCAGAAAATATTTCTTTTAAATGACATTTTTTGAACACCTTAGAAAGTCTGGTATAAAAAGACTGAGGTTCTGTGACTTCTGAGGACGCTTTGAGACGTTTCAGTTCCATCATTAAATCCACGTTCCACATATCAGATCCTCTATTAGATGGTTGGTATTAAAAACATTCCAACTCCCAGCCACAGATTCTGGAAGTGTTTCATTCGGACTGTGGCTTCCCAAACCCGTTAGCTGATGTTAGCTGCTGTTAGCGGCTCGGAACAGGCTCCTCCCTCCGTGTTGTGGTTTCAGTGTGGGGGGATTTCTGTTACACGCCAACCCTCCCCCCAAAACGCTTGTGTGAAAATCCTGCGGCTCTCTGCTAATTATTCTTCAGTAGCTGCCCCAGCATTAGGTGTCCCTTTGTTTTTGTTGCCCCCCCCCCCCTTAAGTCCGCTGTGATCTGGATTGTCTTCCCTTCCTCTCCAGCTGAAATGAGCTGTAATTATCACAATCTTTATGGCTGGGGTGTACAGTTGCACTAAAGCGTGACTCTCATGGAGTCCTCGCTAATAAAGCAGAACGCCGGCGGCGAGGAAGCGGTTTCATCTCCTCTCCCAGGCTCTGTTTTTGGCTTGCGATAACACAGGCGAGAGGGTTCGTGTTTTCTTTTTTTTTTTTGAGCCGGTGGTGGTCGCGGTAATGGCAACTCCGAGTGGGAGGGGTCTGATCTGATATCTTTTATGTTAGTCGGTGCCTCAGAGGAGAGTGATGTGTTTCACAGATGTTCACCTCTGTTTTTATTAGCCCCTAAAGTGACCTGTAACCCCCCCCCCCCTTCCCCCTTCCCCCTGACTGCTGACTAAATGTTTTGGACTCACCTGAGCCACACAGGTGAGGTGACATGTGGCTCCGGTCCCGCAGAAATGTGAGGCTGGTGTGGTTAATCTGCCAAATGCTTGATTATGTTTCATATCTGACGTCTCTGTCTGCAGGTTTTCACTTTGACCGTCTGGTACTGGGACTCCTACATGCTGCCTCTGTCTCTGGTTCTGCTCCTCCTGTGGAACTACGTCCAGGTCCGGTCCGGAAGAGTCACCGAGGATCTGGTGAGTTTTCATCAGCTTCAACTTTTCTTCTTCTTCTTCACTTTAGAGTTTTAAAAAAAAAATAAATAAATAAATAAAGGGCCCCCAAAAACCTCACTGGTGCTCACAATTAAAAAGATTGATTTGTTGCCATAGCAACCAGTTGGACCTGATAATGCATAATAATGAAATAACACATACAAAAAGCATAGAAAACTCTGTGAATAGACCAAGAGAGCATTATGGTCTGCAGCCAATTTACAGTGCTTGTCCTTTTCTAGCGCGACTTTCTTTCTC
This sequence comes from Oryzias curvinotus, assembly GCA_023969325.1. Lineage (NCBI taxonomy): Eukaryota > Metazoa > Chordata > Actinopteri > Beloniformes > Adrianichthyidae > Oryzias > Oryzias curvinotus. Next base: position 26,942,387 of record CM043708.1, on the reverse strand, counting down.
TCCGTTCCACCTCTAGTTTTTTTTTTGTTTTTTTTTGTCCGGCCTCTTTCTCCCTGTAATTGGTCTGCAGCTCTGCTCTTGTTTTGACGGATCAAACAGGGAGAAAAAAAAAAATGTTTAGCACTTTTGAAAAGGTCACAGTGTGTGCTGCTTTTTTGTTGCCCCCCCCCCCCCCCCCCCCACCACCACCACCACTTTGACTGCTGTGGCTTTTTCCCCGTTGAAAGTGTGCGGTGAAGCCCCAACGGAGGAACAACAGCTGTAATAGTTTAATGCAGCTCCCTTCAAATGGAGATTTAATCATCTCACCGTTTTACAGGAGTCGTAAAAATGCCATTATGGAAAAGCACGACTGATGCTAACGATGATTTTTGACCAAATAATGACTGTAATAAACTCTTTTCAATACTCTCTCCTCTGTACAGCTTGGTTTATTTAAAAAAAAAAAAAAAAGAATCTGATTTAAACAAAAAAAAGCAGCAAACTGGAATTTAAAAGAAAGAAAGGGATATGATCATATAAGGATCATCTTAAAGTCAATGAAAAATAAGATTGTAGATCTGAAAAAAAAAAAATTAGGTTATAAACTTGAAAGAAATACAGAAAAATAAAAACATATATTTCAAAACTCGTAGAAATATTGTAAAAAATCAATAAACCGAACACTGTGTAGAAATGTTGCTGGAGCCGAAATGAAGTCATCACCCAATGTCAATCAAGTTCCAGTAGCCAATGAGCACAAAGCTCCGCCCCCACATATAAATGGGATGAATTTCGTAAGAAAAGTCTGAGTGGAAACTGTGAATTGAAGACAGAAAGCAAAGAGGGAGAGAAACGAAATAAAAAAAAACAAAAGTTGAAAATACAAATAAACTTTTTTTAAAAAACAGTTTTAGGTTTACAGGGTTTTTATAGAAATCTAATTTCTAGTATGGTTTTAAAAATGGAATTTTTTTTCTTCGGTTTACTTTTTCCCCAGTTTTTTAAATATTTTTTTAAAGTTTACTGTGTGTCCTTTCAGATTTAAAACTGTTTTCAACATTTTATTTTTTTAATTCTGGTTTTTCTTTCACTATAAGCTGAATTGACTCCATTGAAGTGAAGCAGGTTGGTAAACAGACTCATGTTGAGTTATGTTTCTTTGATAAATTACCTTAAAAACATTTGCAGAAGTTCAGGATTTTCTATAAAAACATTCACAAACATTGTTCCTGCAGATTTATTTAATTTTCTGCAGGAAAAATGACCGTTCTGGGGAATCAGCTGTGTCTTAGTTTACTGTGAAACGTATCTGAACTTGTTTCAAAAGGAAAACTCTCTTTTATGTGTTTCTGGGAACATTTTAAATAAAGATTAGGAGAAAATCACTCATCAAATTGGAATTTCTCAAGAGATTCAGCACGACAAAGACACTCATTTGAGGTCTATTTTTCTTACCACAGTCCTTTTCAGATATTAATTCAAATTCTAATGGATATATTTAGATGATTTTAAATTTTAAACCCTAAACCTGCTGAAGAATTTCCGTCAAAGTTGTGAGATTTAAAAAATGAAAGAAAAAAAAAAAAAAAAACGATTTTCCAGCCGACTTTAAGCTGAAGATCATGAGAGCTTCAGGATTTGCAGGATTTTCTGAACCTTGTTGTTTATTGAAAGTTTCTGCAAAAATCTGCATGTCTTATAAAGGTTCATATTCATAATTTATCCAACCAAAGAACTAAATTAACCAGTCATGATATATTTATGATTTTTTATTAATTATAAAAAACGAGGCTACTTTGAGCGAGTCACTAAGCGGACATCTGCATTTACAGAAATCTTCTGCTAAAGTCGCTTTAATAAACACAGATTCAAACTTTTCTCTGTCATTTGCACTTTTTCCCCCCTTTTTTGTGTCTCTATTTCAGTTCATCTTTGAAAAACTTCCCCTGAAGTGAAAAATAAATCAAACACTCAGAATAGCAACAAAACAGTCAGATTCGTGTAAAGATAATAAATTAAAGAAAAAAATCAGCTGCCTAAAAAAAAAAGGCTTTTAAAGCACAAATATAAATAAAATTAAATTACTCTTATAAACTGTCTTTTTTTTTTTCCCCAAAATGGCGGCGCTTGTAGGTACAGCAGCTTTCAGCTCCCCATTCATTTTCATGCCTTCTATTTTTATTTTTGTGTGCTGCTAATTCTTCAATTTCATTGTCCAAGTGACTCGACAATAGACGCTCATCTATCCAAAGGTTTTACTGTAGAAGATTCTGAGCCCTCGACCGCCAGGCGCTGGTTCTGGACCAGGACGTCCCGGGTACGACCGTAAAGCAGCATCCTGTGGGTCAATAAAAACAAAACAAAAAAACGAGTTTTAGCCGATAAAACGAAAGTGACAGATCATTACGAGTTAATCGTTAAACTGAAATCAGTGTAGAGCTGGATTGATGTGGTTTCTCAAGCTAGGTCTTCTGGTTGATAAATCCAGTTAAAAAGTCTCTAAAAAAATATTTTTTGTTTTTTTTTTTGGAAGAAACTAGAAGAAAAAGATGTGCAGATGTGTTAAACATGTGGATCGAAGATGATCCAAGATTTCCAACAGAGGAACCTCTAACAGGAATTCAAAAAGGGGTCCCTGAGGGGGTTTATGAACAAATGTGAGCAGAACCAGGAGGTCCACACCTTCACATGCTTGTGTGATGGAACATCAGGGGGGGAGACTTGAATCTGTCAATCAATCAGCCAGTTGTCTTAGGAAATGAAGCGATGATACATGTAGTAAAGGTTTCAAACGGTTTGTTCTGGCTACGCTAAAACATTGATGAATATTTATTTTCCTGATATAAATGAATAAAGTAATGATCCATCTGTTGAGAAGAGCACCACCCTCACAGGAGTCTCTACAGGACACTGATTCAGTTTGCAAAGAAGAGTCGAATGAAGCGGTTCATTCCCTTTCAGTCCAGAAACAAGCAGCTTTTAATTTGAGAAACTCAGTTCTGAATTGCGGTTCGGGTTCTGAGACGTTCTGCTGATCCGGTTGGAGTCCGGGGTCAGGGGGGTCAAACTCGCTTTCACTGAGGGCCACATCGGCATAGTGGCTGTCCTCAAAGGGCCAGATGTAACTTATACGTGTAACTAAATGTAATGAAAAATAAATGTAACTATTCCTTAATGTTAAATTACTCATTTATTTATTTATTTAAATTTGTATTTATTTATTCTAACTTTTTAAAGTGACAATTACAGTGGCATAGAAAACATATTTTTGTTTGTTACTTTAGCATAAATCCTTTAAAATTTTGACCGCTTATTAAAACCCACATAACTGCATTAATGAAGGATCAAACTGTCCAAGTGAATAAAGAAAAATAATATAAAACTAGTTAGAAAGAACATGTATTACACATGTTACATTTTACCAAAAAAGGCTGCACACAGCCGTGCATCTAATGGTTTGATGACAACAATTTGTCTGCATCCACACATAAGAGCTGCAAACATTGAATAATTACAGCAGCTACACATAAATCATATGTATTCAACTAAATAACATTTTTATTTTAAGAAATTAGAAAACTTTTATGTTCTCGCGGGCCACATCAAATGACAGATTTGGCCCCCGGGCCTCGAGTTTGACACATGTGGTCTAGGTTCTTAAAATGATCAGAACCTGACCCTGTTTGGATGAGCAAAGCAAACGTCTGGATCTCCGTGGTAACGGTATTTTTGTTCTTTCAGGACAACATCGACCTGGCGGACGAGGAGGATGAGGATGAGAAGGTCAGTCTGAGTGATCCTGATTCCAGCCAGGTTGTACTTTTTCAGACACCAAGAGACATTTAGGCTTAGTGAAGACCTCCCCGACCTGGTTCTGCTCGCCGCTGTGCATTCACATGCAAATGTAAGGGGGGGGGGGGTCAGAGCTTAACACGCCACACAACACCGACAGCATGGAATCAATGACGGCTCTTTGGCTCGCTTTTCCAGGCCGCCTTTGGAAAGTTTGTGTTGAAATGCTTTTAAGACGTGAAATGTTTCTTCAGAGTGACAGCGGTTTACTGTGGGGGGGCTCAGAGTGGTCCGTTTAGCTCTGATTTAGGGGGGGGGGGGGTTCTAGTGGGAACTTGACCTCCAATTGGCCTGAGAGTTCTGCCGCGGTGATGGATACTTGACAAGTATTTGTCCTGCATGTGGTTTTCCAGTCACTGCGCATCTGGAATATCCGTCCCGCCCCCGCAGCGTCCCGGCAGAGCCCCCTCCTCCTGACGCTGCGCTCGTCTGCGGGCGTTTGATGTGGACATGCCCCCCCCCCCCCTCGCCGAGAGAACAGACGTTTACTTTCGAGCCCTCCTCCCTCCGGAGCTTTTGGCTTTATTGTGATTTTCGAGCCCCCCCCTCAGAACTTTCCAGCACGGATTCAATCTGCGGCCCTGGGAATGTCTTAGGCCATTTCCATTTCAAATGAAAATCCCAAAGAAAAGGTCATTTTTTAGAATATAAAGCCTAAATAAAATACAATTTCTGTTCAAATTAAAAACATGTTTTTTTTACACAATTTTATAGCATTTTGTCTGATGATGGAGGACACACACATGTAAAGAAAATTAAAGTTAAAATTGTTTTTATGCATTCAAATCTTTGTGAATCGTATGAAAAAGATGGTATTTGTGATGTAGAAAATACGCTGGGCGGGCCACAAGCTTCATTCTCAAGCATCCGCTAAGCCAGTGTTTTTCAACCTTTTCTGAGCCGCGGCACACTTAAACCTTGACAAAAATCTCGCGGCACACCAGCATTCAAAAAAATAAAAAAACAAAAAAAAAAACGGAGAAACTCAGTCTGTTTTTCACAGTTCCTCCACAATCTCACATTCTTTTTTTAGAATTGTGGCAGAAAACGCTGGAAGCTGCAGCTGTTTTTTTCTCTAAAAGATGTAATAAAAGTTAAGTTAAAAGATTTAAAAACTGTTTGATTTGTGTTCGTTGTGGTTTCAAGACGTTAAGAGGAGAGACGAGTTGGGTTACTTTTAACCCAATGCATCATGGGAGATGTAGTTCAATAATCCGCCGAATGCAGAAAGACCAGCGTCTCTGAGCTTTATTGTTTTGTTCTCTTGTTCCACGGTCTGACACCGGATTCTGTGGAAAGCTACACCACTAAAGACGAGCTTTAACTGGTATTTTATTTTCAAACTGAGCGACTTTATCAGCAGAATGCACAACAAGGAAGTGAAGACTTTAACCACTTCTGATTGGTCAGACTGATGACACGTGATTAAGAATCCAAGAATGATTGGTGGAGACAATTAAAGGGGCGTGACTTTTCCTATAACGGAGATTAAGCTGCAGCTAAATCGGTACCGTCATTTTTATCAAAATGTCTTTAATAGAATCAAATAAACACAAAGAAAAAAGTATTTTATGATCTGTCATATTCCTTATTTCTTAGTGTTTTTTAGGGCTTGTTTGGATGAACAAAGAGGTGAAATCCTGGAGATCATAAATGTTTCAGTTAATGAGGGCAATTTCCCACGGCACACTTGACCATCTCCCACGGCACACTGGTTGAAAAACACTGCGCTAAGCTAGCAGGAGAGTGTGTCTAAGCCAAGAGGACGGGAAGTGGGGGCGGGGTTGCTCCACCCACAACTCAGGTGACTTTCTGACGAGCTCCAGCTGCCCTATTTTGTTTGAAAGCGCCTGTCAGGGCCCTCAAGGACGCTGTACAAAAGACGAGTTAAAAACAGAATTAAAAGCAACAAAGAGGGGGAAAAAGGAAGTTACAATATGATGGCTTGAACAGATGAGTTTTGTTTTAAAGGTAGGAAGGCTGTCTAGATTCCTAATGTCAGGTGGAGGTGAGCTCCAGAGTTTGGGGTCAGAGCAGCTGAAGGACATGCAGGGAGGAGGCTGATCTTAGGGATGGTGCTGCACTCGAAGAGGTTGTGGACGGCTTGAAAAGCCAGTGCAGAAGCTGGAGTATTGGCGTGATGTGGTGGTTCTAGAAAATAAACAATATGCGTCAAAAAAAAAAAAATGCATATTCAAAATTAAAAGACCACAGGAAACGTTTAAAAAGGTCCTTTAAATGTGAGAAGTGGTGACAGCTGTTTTTCAGGACTGAAACAGAGGCTTTGTTTGTCCTGCAGGAGTCAGAGAAGAAAGGGCTGATCAGTAAAATCTACATGATCCAGGACACCATCCTGATGCTGCAGAACCTGCTGGACCAGATCGCCTCCTTTGGAGAGAGAATCAAAAAGTGAGTCAGGGTTAAATGTCCAGCTTTTGATCAATTCCTACGGCTTGGTTTCATCCTGAGGAACCAAATTTCTCATCCTGAGGAGCCAATTGGCTCCTCAGGATGAGAAATTTGGTTCCTCAGGATGAGCCATTTGGTTCGTACCTGAGGAACCATTTGGTTTCCCAGGAACTTGAGAGGAGAAGCATTTGAGTGGAATTGACGTGAGTCTCTTGACCTCCAGCACGTTTAACTGGTCGGTGCCGTTCCTGTCTGGCCTGGCGCTGCTCATCTTCACCCTGGCGACGGTGCTCCTCTTCTACGTTCCCCTGCGCTACATCATCTTGATATGGGGTGAGTTCCATTTTTGTTGTTCCTCCTGAAGTTACATTTTTAATTCTTTCATACTTCCAAAAACTATTTCTTACGGAGCCTCTAAAGGGCCATTGAAGAAAAAAAAAAAAAAACAATTGAAGCAAAAAAATAAAGAAAACTAACTGGTGCTCACCGGTAATAACAGGTGAGCACCAGTTATTTGCCTCTTATTTGTATTTTACTTAAGCTCTTTTGATGGTCACATGTGGCATGTCGTAGACAAATCTTTAATTATACTTTTTTTTTTTTTTTCATTAGACCAGTCCTTCTTGGGCGCGATGCCATGCTAGGGGGGGGGGGGCACGCAGTAGTAGCGGTGCTTGGAGAGAAAAATCTGCGCCAGCACTATCAGTTTACTATTATCTACTATTTCACAGAGTTTGACGGAAGCTGAAACTCACCACGTATCAACCAGACTAGACCATCAGCAAAACCACCACGAGAAATACTCATCATTTATTAGCAACAGCATAACCATGTTATTAAAAAGAATCCACAGACTTATTGTACTTTAAAAGTGTTGAAATTACATTAAATGCACACATTCACTTCTATTTTTAGTTTTAAACATATTGTCGCGGTCTGAGTTGGGTCCGCTGTTGGGCCGCGTTCTAAGTTCTGGAGTTCATTAAACGCATCAAGCAGAGATCTGATTGGCTCTCAGTTCTGTCGCTCAGCCTGTTGTTAGGTAGTTTGGACCAATGGGGTTCAGCTATGGGCCCAATAAGGGAAATGGGAGGGCTGGAGCGGGAGCAGAGGAATATAAAGTTGGGAGAAGCGCTCTCGTCTCAGCGGGAGAGATTGAGGAGTTGCTAAATTAATTGTTCGGCGTTTGTTACAGCCTGCAGTAACCAGAATAAAGAACCTTAAAAGAGGTTAAGTGTCCGTGCCTCAGTGTGGGACAGGGACGCTACATTATTGTATGGCTCTTTGGAAATTACATTTAAGAATATGTGGCGTTTATGGCTCTTTCAGCCAAAAAAGTGCCCTAATTTCTTCTTCTTCAAGACATTCTTTTTCGTATTTTTCATAAAAGGCCCGCACTTTGATTTAACACCTTCGTTTTCTGTCTTCTAATCCATCTAGAGGTGATATTGTAGCTGTTTGGATCATTGTTCTTCTGGAGAACCCTACAGTTCTTGATTCCTCTCCAGGATTTTCTAGTAGAAAAACAGAACTCCTTCCGCTTGGTTTAAATCCACCATTATCACACTACCACCTCTGTGTTTGGCAGTTGCTGTGAAGGTTTCTTTTTTTTGTTTTACTTTAATCAAACAGAACTTTCCAGAAAGTTCCCGAGCTTTGGTCCAGATCGTGTGGATCGTACGGATGTTTCTTTTCTCCTAAACTTAAATCCATTTTCGTCCAAAAGTTCGATCTCTGACGGTTGAACTCTAAACTCTGGTTTTAACGGAGTCGAGCACGGATGGATAAATGTTCTGACTGTGAGTCCTTAACCCTTGTGCTATCTTGTGGGGTCCAGATGACCCCGACTGGGGTCATCTGGACCCCACAAGATAGCACAAGGATAACCTAAGTGAAAGTAAAACTGTGCCGAAGCAGCGTTTCTTGGTCAGCATGAGTGTCTGTTTATGCAGAAACAAAGAGCTCCTCTGCGACAGCGCCCGTAATGATGTGTTGGTTTGGATCTTTGTTTTAGGTATCCATAAATTCACCAAGAAACTGCGGAACCCGTACAGCATCGACAACAATGAGCTGGTTGATTTCCTGTCGCGGGCGCCCTCAGATGTGCAGAAGGTAAGCCGAGCGAGATCAGCCGCTCAGGAAGCCCCAAATCCCCGAGAACCGCCGGCTTCGCTGCTCGCCGCGACACCACCGGCAGGCATTCTTCAGGGCCCGTCTGTATAATTAGCCGTGTCTGTATAATTACGCGGGCCGGTATAATTTCAGTTTTCGGTTGTGATGCTGCAGGTTCCCAGGCTAAACTCCTCCTGACGCGGCCCGCGCGTCCTCGGGTTTCGCTGCCGGAGAAAGAAAGGCGTCATTAGGTCACCAGCTCAGGAAAATATAAATAAATGAAATCGAGCCGTTTTATTTTTTTGATGAATGCTTCCCCTACTGAACTCTGGAGGACTTGCCTAGCGTCCGGGCGGGCCTGACGGCGCCACTAAACCCGCTTTCTCCTGCAGGTTCAGTTCAACGAGCTGAAGATCAGCAAGAAGAAGAAGCTTCTGTAGGACAAGAGGGACCACGGAAACCAAAGAGGACGCCGTGCATCGACAAGTGTCTTTTTATTCTTTTTTAATAAGGGAAGGATTATCAATCAGATCCTGCTGATTTATATTATTGGAACATTTCTACACTTTTTAGTCCGGAAATGGATTCTCATGAAACCAAAAATGATCTTTTCTATTTTTTTTCCTCCACAAAATGAATGTAAATCTTGTTGTTTTTGTTTACTATTGTTCATTTAAAAAAAGCACATAATATATTTATCATTTTGATCCATTTTTAGAGCTAATTATGTTTTTATTTTGTGTCAAATGTGAAGGGATTAGCGAGGCGGTGTCTCCGCTGCAGACTTTCATCCGATTTTTCAGCCTCTCTCTCTCTGTAAACATGTTTATTTATTATGAAATATGCTCCATAAAAGGTGGTTCATCCTTCATTTGCAGCTGCATTAAATGCTCCCTCGTGTTCCGAGTGTGGGCGTCCACCAGCACCCCCCCCAAACCCCACACCCCCAGCTCTTCATTAGGCTTTCATGAAACGAAGCGAGGCGGTGGGAGACCTCCCCGGGACCCTCCTGCCGTGTTGATGGCCCTTGGGCGTCGCCACGAGCAGGAGGACCCCGGCGACCTCCTCTCAGCTTTTGTGACAACATGCCAGCCGTGATACCCCCCCCAACACCACCATCACCACCACCCTATTACAAACGAAACAAACAAGAAAAATCCAGGAGCTGTGAAACTTATCAAAAGGCTTCAGTTTGTGTTTCTACAAACGTCCTTAAAAATATATATTTTTCTACGGCTTTAAAGATAATTTATGGTGAAATAAGTTGCACAAACTCAGAACAAAAAAAAATGTTTTTTTAAAGAAGTACAATTTGTCCAAAAGAGTCTGCAGGACGGAGGTGGAGACGATGACCCGCGTGTCTCCTGGTCTCCTCATAATGTTGACTCAAGCATTCAATATTAATAACCTGCTGTCACGGACACTGCAAGGACGTCTCAATCTGCCACTTATAGGCCCGCATGAATATGTATAGTGGCGAGGAGCTGCACATTACCAAGTGAAATCGTGTGGGGACTAATGCCGGGAGGAGCCGGCGATCCGCCTCTGGAGCGTTTGGAAGTCCACGGATTTCATCAGATGGAGGGATCTGCTGGCGAACACGCAGGTTTGTTTGAATAGTTTGGTGGTTAAAGGCGCTCCTGACCTCTCTGTTCCTCATTCGGTTTACACTGTTAGGTTCCTGAATGTACAGAATCTATTTCTGCAGAAAGTATTTTGTTTGTTTGTTTGTTTGTTTCTCTTTTTCCTTCCTCATTCGCTCCTTTTCATCCTCTGGTAAATCTCGGTTGATCCCTTTTGTGGCCCATCATGAAGATACTACGATGGCCGGGACATTTAAAATACAACGACAAGAAATCCCAGCACCAACTCATGAATCTTGAAGCACTCATAACAATTTCGGTACAAATGACCAAATCCGGAAACAACAACCAAAGCGGAGACACGGCTTCAACAGAAAAGGACGTAGTATCAAACCATATACCCAATATAATAATAATAATAATAATGGATTGGATTTTTCTGCGCTTTTCCAGATGCTCAAAGCGCTTACATTGTGTCCATTATTCATTCACTCCTCATTCATACTTGGTGATGGTAGCCAATGTTGTAGCCACAGCTGCCCTGGGGCAGACTGACAGAGGTGTGGCTGCCAGTTCGCGCCTACGACCCCTCTGACCATCACCGGGATCATTCATGCACATTCATTCACACACCAGTGGAGCCACACTGGAGGCAAGGAGGGTGGAGTGTCTTGCCCAAGGACACAACGACATTTGGCTGGTGGGAGCGGGGAATCGAACCGCCGACCCTTTGATCATTGGACGACCCGCTCAAACACCTGAGCCACTGTCGCCACTATCAAACCATATAATATCAAACCATATACCCAGTATCACACCATATACCAAATATAAAACCATATATCCAATATAAAACTATATACTCCTTCTACCATGTTTGGTAGAAGGAGTATTTCCTTTCCGTTGAGCAGCCGGACGGCAAAACACGCCAGCAGAAGATGGAGAAAAAATGAACGGAAGCGAGCAGATGCTTAACGGTAATTTGTTCTGTGATTTGCTGTTGTGTTTCAGTATTTGTTCATTTGTATACTGGCATTTGTTGTTGTTGTTGTATGTTAAACGTCAGCGTGTCTGGCAGCTCTGAACCACCATAAGATACAGTTTATCATTTGGATTTGATGGAACAATCTGGAAGGAACCGGGTCAGAGTAATAACAATAATATTCATTTTATTTAAAAGCGCCTTTCAAAACACTCGAGGACACTTTACAGATTCAAAAACAAAACACAATAACATCACTTTAACATTTTAAGAAGACAATGAATTAATTATTAATCTTAATAAAATCAGATAACAGATAACAGGAAAATTGTGATTTTGGAAAAGCAAATGAGTCTGGATTTAAAAATTGAAAAGGAGTCGATGTTACGGAGGTCAGGGGGGAGATAGTTCCAGAGCAGCTGAAGGTTTGACTCCCGTGGTGACCATACGGGCCGGAGGGACCGAGCAAGAGGGAGTGCTAATATGGAGGAGGTTAGAAACATGAGAGGGAGTCAGGTTATGCAGGGCTTTGAACGTGGAGAGAAGAAGTTAGAATTGAATCCTGAAAACCACCAGAAGCCAGTGCAGCTGCTGGATTCTGGACCAAGTGAAGTTTATTCCAAGTTTCATGGGGAAACCAGAGAGAAGTGCATTGCAATGGTCGAGGCGAGAAGTGAGCAGACTATGAACCAAGATGGCAGCAGAGAGGCGGAGACGATTAATGTTACGGAAATGAAAGTAGGCAGAGCGAGTAATGCTGTTGATGTGAGACTGAAAGGAGAACAAACTGTCCTGAAGAGGAGTCAATAGAAAATGTTCATTTGGAAACTTTGGATTTGAAACCGCTAAGGAGTCGTTCGGTTTTATCACTGTTAAGTTTGAGGAAGTTTAAGTTGAACCAGGCTTCTATTTTAGACATGAAGGAGGAAAAGTAGAGTTGCACTAAATTGTCACGGCTCCTCCTTAGAAAAATAAAAAACTCTTGTCGGACACCACTACAGCTTCAAATCCCCCTACAATTGGAGCAATAGGGAGGAGCCAGAGAGGTAGGAAACCAATTTAGATTCGGCTTTACTTCGGGTTTGGGTAAAACTGTTTTTCATGTTAAATATGCAGGTCCTTCAGAAACTAGAGTGAACTAAGACAGGTAGAGCGGAGTGTCATCCGCGAAACAATTAAAATCAATGTTGAATTTACGGAATATATTGCCATGGGGTAGAAGGTAGAGGAGGAGGGGGGCCGAGAACAGACCCTTGAGGGACACCAGAGAAAATGAGAGAGGGTTGAGACTTAGAGGATTTCAGTTGGATAAACTGAGGGCAGCTGGACAAGTAAGAATGAAACCAGCCGAGGGGGCTGGACTTCATACCAAGAGGATGGACGGAGATATGGTGTCAAAGTAGGATGAGGATGATGGTTTGACGTTTCTCCTACATTCAAACTGAACTGAATTCCTGATTTCACAGCCCTAAACACAAACTTTACTTTTCAAAGAAATCCGTTCTGGAAAAACCTCCTCACAGCAACTGCCAAACACGGTGGTGGTAGTGTGATAATGTGGATTTAAACCAAAACAGGAGTCCTGTTTCCTCCCAGAAAATCCTGAAGGAGAATCTCCTTCTGTTGGTTCAAGACTGTTCTCCAAAAGTTAGACGTTTGTCGGAGATGATTGCAGGGGCAGTTGGGCTTGTCATAGCTCGGGTGACGGTTCTGGGTCGGTACCGTCTGTTCCAGAAGATGAAGCATCAAAAGCAAAGACTGTGAGACTTCTCTGCAAGAGTTAGAAGAAACCAACTGTTTGTCACAGGCTGCAGATTTGACTAGTTATTTCTGGATCAGTGGTCATGACCCAGTTAGTATTCTGGAAATGGAGTATATTTCAGCTAAATTTACCCCAAATTCATCAGCGGTTAGCGTGGATTCCATGTGTTTGGTCATTTTCTATCCCTGCAGTCTCTTCAAAGAGATGATTTTCCTTTAGCATCTTTGGAAAGTAAATCCAAAAACTTAATCTGCAGAAAACTATTTCAATTCTTTGATTTCAGTTATCTTAATACAAAAAAAATTCTAACTATGTTTCACTTTGGACATTATGTTGATAAAAGTCGTTATCTGACGGGGCTGCTACAGTTTATTGTCAAACTGTAGCTGCCCTTCACTTTATTGTCAACGTCAAATTCACGACTTTAGTTTAAATTCAGACCAGATTTTTTTGTGCAATTTAAGCAAAACCTGAAGATTTTTGATGATGGTGGCAGTTGGAAATGTGATCGTGGCACGAAAAGCTGCATCATTTACCCCGTTTGGTTCTGCACTCACACTGAAATAAATCGCATCAGAGTTCATTTGCAAGTGAAGGTTAAAACATTATCAAGTGGACGTCCTCTGGTTGGATCATCATACTTTTGGGTTTTGTTTTGTTTTTTACGGCTGACTGATGAAGCAGACTGATATGACATTGGTGTGGATTAACCCTTTCACGCCATACGTCGCTAATTTGCAACATCCCATTTTCTCCAGGCCTCCTCTTAATTTAGCATCGCCTCAATGTAAACAAAACACTGCCTAATATTTTCTTAACCCTTGTGTTGTCTTGTGGGGTTCAGATGACCCCACTCCCAATGTGAACGTGCCTCGGAGGCACGTTCACATTGGGAGTGGGGTCATACAGTAATTAGAAATAAATTCAAGCATGAAGGGGTTAAACAACCATGTGATCCACAGAATTATCTCATGTTTTACCATATGTTTGTTTCATGAACTTAAGGATGAAAATCCAAACACATTTACTCTGGAACTCCACGAAAAGCAGACATTTTGAGGTGATTTTCTACAGCACAGATCCAAAAAACGACTTGAAACCTTCAAAAAGATTATCTGGATTATTAACATCCATCAAACCTCTATGTTGACGGCAGAACAGGTGAAGTGATGGTTTTTGGGTTTTACTCTGAAATGTCAGAACTGATGCATCAACATCTGTCACTTCAAGCCTCCCCTTGTCCGAATCCTCTGATTTTTCTGCTCTTTATTTCATCTACATTCATTGGCTGTGAGCCGTAATAAGCTTCATTTTCATGTTGACACCTCCCACTGCTCCCTCGCATTCATCTGAAACTGCTCTGAAGGGATTGTGGGTCCAGAACCCAGACCTGGGGGGGGGGGGCCGAGCCGGCCCACATCAAAGCCCTTCATCCATGAGCGCCTGAGGCGACGACCGCTCAGAGCGACAGGAAATGCCAAACAAACAAAAAAATATATTTATGAGGAGAACCTCATCGTTTTGGACGACCTGTGAGTGTGACAGGCCTTTAAGATCCCGCAGAGAGAGTCAGCAATGCTTTGAGAATCTGCAGGATAACGGTTGATGGAGCGGATGGATGTTCCTGCCTGGGTGGTGCCCTCGCTGCCTCCTCCACGCTCTGACCTCACGGTCCAGCAGCAGCTGGAAGGCACGGTTCCTCCACACGTTCAGGTTCTACTGCAGATGTTTCTAACAAAGCTGACTGTGAAGGACAGACGTGGAAGAACGTAGTACTCCCCCCCAAAACATGGATCCAAGTGGTCACACTGTACATCCAAGTCCGTCACATTTTTCAGGAGCTTTGAACCAAAAACGCTGAAGCTTCAAGATGATCCAGTTACCGTTTTTGATGGGGGCGGGGATGGCGGACCTTTCATAGTTACAAAGACAAAATGTACCAAATTAAAAATGACAGCGGAAGTAAAAATCAAAAGTATTCATGGAACAGAGGAAATGTTTCAACAAGATGTTTGAAATGCTGTCCGAATCTATAATTCCAAAGTTCAGAGGCCAGACATTTCCCAGAAGTCTCTGCAAGAGTCTAGAGGGCATCAATGTTCACTAGATTAGCAAATACAGACATTCAAAAACGTACTTTTTTGTAAATCATCCAAGTTTCCATCATCAGAACACAGTGGATTCATAAATAGTCTATGCAAAATGTTTCATAATTGTTATGGTTTTACTTGTCGGTGATGTCATATTAAGTGTGAGATAGTCTTTTAGGAAGTAGTGAGGACATTCAGACAAAACCAACATTGACCTGTTTGCAGTTCTGGACGTGTCAGAGAACGCTGGTTCTTTATCTTCAGTTCACAACCAAAGTTATCTCAAGGAGCCGCACAAAACTAAGGAAACACAACGTCACAAACCAAGTCATTCCAGATCATTATCATACAATGCAGTCCAGGTCATTCCAACAAGACTGTATTTCAGTCTGTAGAGTAACCACAAGATAAGACTTTTCTTTTTATCCTGCCACGGGGAACAAAGAACAGAAGAACATCTGTAACTTACGTGACATAAATAAATTAAATACAAATAAAAATACACAACAAACCTGCTGTGGTTGTAGGAACCAAAAAGAACGGAAACAACAACAGTACCACAAATGAAAAATACACTGTGTGGGCACGTAGTAGTACATAGTATGTCACTGTAGTACAGCGTTGTACAGAAGACATCTAAAGGTTTCTGGTCAAATCCCTGTAAGGAACAAGAAAAGAGCGACAGCGGGGAGAAAGTCTACTTCAAAATAAAAGCATAGAAAGAGGAAAAAGATTCCACAAGCGGTGGGATTCTGAGAGGCTGAGGCGGTCAGACCAACACAAATACATCTGTCAGAAAAAGAAGAAGAAGAGGAAGAAGAAGGCTTTGAAGGACCAAGCAGAACAACTGGAGCATCTGCTATGAGGAAAACAAGTCAATGACTGCAACAAAGCAGAAGCTGGATGCCTACAATGTTCTGAGGAGAATTTGAGACGGACTTTTCCTGCTTGAATTCTCAGTTGCAGCACCTTCAGGAGGAAGAGGAAGAACATTCAGGATCATTGGAAAGAGAGTCCTCCGGCCCACCTTTACTCACCTGTTCAGCTGAATTATGGGATTTTATTTTTTACAGTCCCACTCTGATCACCTTCTGATCTATTTTCCAATCCGAACTCCTTCCCTACCCCAAACGGCTTTTCTGCATGTTTAACCAAAGTGTCCTCTTTTCATTATGATGATGCCAAAATCGTAAAACCTCTGTCGTTTTCTTGGACGTAGTTTCTTTAAAATGGCAGGAGTTCATTAGAAATTCACCTCGGAGTTGTGAGTGGAATTGTTGGCTTGCAGTGAGCCCGCCTCCCCTTCCCATCACCCCTTTGGTTCAGGAGCTTTCCCTGTAGCTCATAGCCCCTCACGACCCCAATCGAACATTACCGGTGCAACAAAAAAAAATCCAGCCGTACAGCTTTGAGGCAGATGGCAGTGGCTCTTCGGGGGATGAGGAAGGCATATGAAGACAGCAATAATAAATGGATTAGTACGCTCTACAAATCTGACAAAAACACAGCTTTTAATGCAAAAAATAACCGGGAAAAATAACTAATCGTATAGATAACTTAGCAGGATTGGTTAGACATGTGGAGACTCCACCGCACCACCAAACCAGAGCTGTTGGCGTGGATGTGGAGAAGCAGATGGGGGCAGTTCCCGTGTATTTTTTGGAAGTGTCCAAATGTGACGGGATTTTGGAAGACGGTGACATGCAAAAGTGCCGGGACGTGCAATTCCTTTGGTACCAGAACTGTTTTATTTGGAAACTCAAGCCGCCAAAGCGACAAACATTTATTTGAAAGTTATGTCATTAGCCGTCAAAATAAAAAAAAAAACATGAACCAGGAAGTGGGGCACCACGTCGATCCCATCTCATCAACAATTATCGACATTTATTCAACTGAAACAAAAACATACAGACTGAGATTTCATCCAAAAGTGGGGGGAAAATGAACCCTGTCCAACAGAAAGACCCATGAAGCACCTAGAATCCACCTCTCTTTTGGTTTGGGTTTAGTTTTCTTGTAACAAAAACTACTAAAAATAAAGTTATTAAAAGAAAACCACCCACACTGTTTTAATCAGAGCAGGTTTTTAAGCAAACCCTCAGGAAGACAAACAGACTTTTCATCCGATCGCGAAACATTCGCCTGCCGCCTGCTAACCAGAACTTTCCCAGCACAACCTCTGTCATATCACATTTGCTTGACCCAAATAGTCATTTTTCTCTTTTCTTTTCCATGTCTGATGCAGCCGAAATCCCCCAGAGTCTCCGGCGTGACAAGCTGCTAAAGTTTGCAGCCAAGCTGCTTGAGGATGATCGACGGCCCGTAGAAACTGCTGCATATGCAGAGGACGGTAATGGGCTCCTGGGGGACGTGTTCCCGTGGCTGCGGCCCCTCGAAAGCGAATGCTAAACAGTAGGAGAAGATCTGCAGAACTTTAGCGGGAATGTGAAAACGGGCTCCTTTGAACGTATAGCATGGAGCAGATAAACAGTAAAAAAAAAAAAACTGTTTTTTTTTTCTTGAGCGGGAGCTTTCCCCCCGCCCCCACCCCCACCACCACATCTCAATCTCATCAGCCACCGTGATTAAGGTTTGGCATTGGGGATTGTGCCGTCTATTTTGAGAGATATTTCAGCTGCATTTGTGACACTCTGAAAGGAGCGGGAGATAAAGGAGGCGTCGGGGAAAGAACTCCTTCCCGTTGTGTGAGTCCTAGAGAGGGCCTTGAACCCTGCCATTCAAGCCTTTCTCTCCATCAGCTGAGTCTAATTGCCAGAGAGGACAGCGGACTCCGGGCCCGATCGTTCCTTATCCTCTTTAGCGCTTTCAGGCCAGTGAAAGGAGAGCTTCTGCTTTTGATCTTTTCTCTGATTTGCTTTTTCTTCTCTGTCATCCCTACCATCCTCTCCTCAGGAGTGACACCAACTCCTTTCACCGCCTGCCCCCGTCTCCATCTGCCCAAAATAATGACCAAGGCCCGGGCATTATTAAGCAGGGGTGGAGATGGGAGGTCAGCGCTGGAAGAGGGAGTCCAAACCCGGCTGAGGAGGGGGGCGCCTCATTCCAAATCTGCTCCGCAGCCTCTCGCCGTTCTTCCCTTACAGTCCTGGCGGCCTTGGCTCAGAGAAAGACCATTCTTCGGCGAGCCGCGGACGCGAAGGCCATCCGTTCCCACAATGACACCCCGGGCTGCTTGAGACAATGGGGCCTGTGTGATCCCAGAATGAGACGATACCTTTCTCGCCGGTCCCATGGGGGGGCTGACCCTCTGGTCATTGTTGACAGCTAATGGACAGCGCCTTTCCACGGGCGGGACCCCCTGCGGGCCGCGTCATTTCAGGATGCTTAATAGCACCTCCGTCTGCAGCCATGGAGGAATTTCAGATCTCAAAATCCAGGGGGGTCAACATGACATGAGGAAGGATCGACATTTTGATTAAAGATGATGATTTGGATGATTTTTTTAGAGTTCCAGTCTGTTATCAAATGCATCTTTTGTGTTTAATAGGGTCAAATGGGGGGCAGCTTGTCAGAACTGTAAAGTTTATTGGAGATATTATGGGATGTTGGTCCCAAAATCGACTGCATTTGTGGGCTGGGACCATCAGTGTGCCTCAATCCCAGCATCAAACACAAAGCATCATGGGAGCACCGCAGCGTTTAGACATGGAGACCTTCAGACAGAAGCGTCAGCAGCATCTGCAAGGATGTGGAAAAAATTAGCCTTTTTCCTTTGATTTCTGCCAAACCTGCTACTGCAGGAGAACATCTCACACAGATGCAGAAAAAGTTACACAGTTGCAGAAGCTGAAAAGGAAACTTCTTGGTCTCGCACACGACCACAAATGGAGAAAAAGCTGGAGAAAGAAATGAAGAACCTTCTGGATACGACTGAGAAGCCATTGAAGACTCATGCGAGGACTTAAAAATAAAAACATGAGGAGGACTCCGTTTTTGGCCAAAATCCCCCCAAAAATGTTGCTTTCTAGAACGTAATTTCTGCAGGGATGGCGGTAGTTCGTTAGAAAGTTCACTGCTGAATTGTAGGTGGGGGACTGTTGGTGCAGAGCAACCCCGCCCCCTGTTCCTGTCACCCATAACTGAGCTATCCAGTTGTACAGTTTAGATCCAGATTCCAGCTCGGACGAGGAAAACAAACACATGGGTGTATTTGCCTGCAAGTGGAAGCATCTGAATGGAGCGGAGCAGAGAGCTTCTACGCCACAAGGATCATTTTTAAACGGCATTATTTTGTCTGCTCCTGATTCCAAAATTGAAAAAAGAAATACTTAAAAAAATGCAGAGAGTCATCAGGAAAAAATCATGTTCAAAGCACCACTTTCATCAGAGTGGAGGAGGAAGATGCTGCTGAGCATCAGCAAACTTAGAAAATGCTGTTTTTTTCCCTTTTGTCACCATAAACAACTACTTTTTTCACTCATGCAGGTTAATTTTGTGACTTTTGGACAAATATAAAACTATATATATTGTTTGACTCAGATTTTCTGGCAAACTTTGTGTTTTTTTTTGCTGGAAGCTGAAGTTTGGGTCCGTGTTTTCAGACCCGATTGGACTGAATTGCTCCTGAAAAAACGGCTTTCATGACTTTTCCCCGCTGCAGACGCCAGAAAACAAAACATCCTCATGTGTGTCAACATGGTAGAGAAAAGGCGTTTTCATGGCAGACTGGAGCATTGAAGGAAGCCTCGTCCTCGCTTTGACTCAACTAATTAGCAGCGATCATTTTCCTTTAGACGAGCTGCGTTCATGCATCTGCTTTTATTGGAGAAATCATTTTGTTTTCCAGCAAAAAAAGCTGGGGATTAAAAAGGAGGCTGCATGTTGAAATGATGTGATGATGTGTAAAGTAATTACGCCTGCAGACTGAAGGCCAACTAAGCCACCTCAGTCTCATCTGAGGGGCTTTTTCGGAGGCAGGAGCAGTGATGTCTCCGTTTCTGCAGCTCCTGGCAGAGTGTGATGGACTCTGGAGGAGGAGGAGGAGGAGGAGGAGGAGGAGGAGGAGAGGGAAAGGCCACGGCGTTGGGTCAGCTTGATAGAGATGTCAGCGCTGCTTCAGTAATCTGGTGACGCCTCGGAGAGAGGCGGGGGAGCTGAGCGTGCGGGACAGCTGAAACACCAGCGGCTCGGTGACAGCAGAGGCAGAGACCACCCCAACAACAGCAGCAGGGGATGCTGGGGGGTTGGAGCAAACCAGTGGGGGGGGGGGGGGGGGGGGGGATCCTCAGCTGGAACTGAGACTCTTCTCAGCTCAAATCTGTGCAATAAAAGTAAAATATCTCCCTGCTTCCTGCCTCCCTTTGAAGAGACTCCCATCATGCATTGCAGCCTGTTGTTGTCTTTTTTTTTTTTGCTGCCTTATGCTCAGTCTTGTGCGCTCAGCAGCAGGTGAGAGGAGTCGGTGCAGACCAGGATCTCTCTCAGTGGGTGTAACGTGATTCAGGAGGTAGATGGATATCTGCAGTGACCCCCCCCCGCCCCCTCCTGCAGTAAAGTGTTATTTGCGGCGTTTGGCCTTTTGTCAGCTGCGATTATGTTCGCCATTAACAGGCTTTCTTCTGCTAATAACTGTTAGAGCTGGACAATGATTGAGAAGGAAAGCTGAGACAGTGTGTGTGTGTGTGTGTGGGGGGGGGGGGGGGGTTAAGTTGGTTAACTTACCTGTTTTTATTTTAATCAGGAATCCAAAATTCTTTTAATTTTTTCTCTTTGAAGACCCACTTTCATTTTTTTGTTTTTGTTTTAAATGGTGTTTTTGATGTTTTTAACATGATCTTGTGGCATTTTTCTGCTGATAAAGGTCACATGGAAAATAAATCAAGCTTAAAATTGTACAAAATACGATGCCATGCCCGAAATTGACTGAAGTTCCACTCCGATCATCTTTATTATGATGACGCCGTTTTTGCCTAAATCAAAAACCCGAGTCGTTTTCTTGGACATAGTTTCTGCAGAGCGGCAGCAGCTCAATAGAAAGAGCTGTGGGCGGTGTTGATTCTTCTACGTCACACCTAAGAGATTACTCCTGGTTCACAACGTTTTGAAGAAATACTCAAAAACGCATTCTTCTTTTATACATCATCGAGAGAAAAATACTACAAGAACATTCTTTTCATCAGAGTGGGTCTTTAAAAATGTTTCTACTGACATTTACACCTAGATGGTGTTCTTTACGTTCACTCAAATTTCCTTTTCACCTGTTTTTGAAATATCTTATTGTCAGTAATCTACATCTGTTGTTTTTCCGCAGCTTCTCTTCCAATGAAAGAATTGCAAAAGTATGTGCGAGAAAATCCTCTTTAGAAAGTACATTTACTTCCTTGAGGCCGTGTCACGCAGCTACTACACACGTTTAGCGCATATTGCACGGATAAGAATTGGTCATGCGTGAACATAAGTGGAAAACGTTGAGGTTCTATTTACAGATGTTTCACGAATGAACCACATTAAAGCCACAGAAGAAGTATTGGGCTGTTTATACGCACTTTAGTAGTGATTTGTGTGTCAATTACAAAATCTTAACTACCTGATATGAAAGTTTTACATCTGTGGTTCAAAAGTCTGTTGGACATACATGGAACAGTCGTGGAAAGCCACAAATTTGCGTATGCATCTCACAAAAATCACACACAACTGCACAGGATTTTTGTATTAACTGCTTTGTAAAATATGCGTAAATTTTCAGTCGACCAAAAATTACGAACATCTAAAAACCGAATAAAGACCCGTTGGCCGAAACCCTCGACGGACATCAAAAAATGACAAGAAACAGGCATGAATGACCTCTCATCACACATTTATCACCAAAAAATGAAATTAAATATGTGGAAAATGTGCAGAATGTACGTATTGTGTGGCCGTTTGTGGCATTTCTCTGGTGTATTTTAGTGTCTGAATCTCAGTTTTATGCAGATTCGGTGCAAAACGAACTAAAAGCAGATTTTCTAGATCCAGAACTTTTTTCTCTCAAACTGACTAAAAAAGAGATTTTCTGACTTAAAACCACCACTTTGGTTCTGTTTTAGAGCAGAAGTGGTTTAGTTAGAACACACACCTTGTAAGCTTTTCTGTGACGCCCCACATGTGTTCAGTGTCAGAGCAGCAGAGATGAATAGTTTCTTTTCTGTAAACCTGCTGATGTTTGTGGTCCAGCCTGACTCCCTGAGCTGCTTTGTTGTTGTTGTTTTTATGACTTTTGGTTGCAGCGACCCAAAGATGGCTCAGAAGATTCCCGTGTCTCCAGCTGCAAAACAGCTGTATGGAGGGAAGGACGTCCTGACGCTGACGCTGATGCTGATGCGCTTGTGCACATCCAATGGAGCAGTGTGCATTTTAAAGCAAAGAAGGTTAGAATCCAGAAACTGAACGCACTTTGCAACCTGATAGAAATAAAAGCTCTTAAAGCTCCAAGTTCTGCATCACCCGTTCACCACTGAGGCGAGGCTGTGGTGGAGCGTCTGTGCTCCTCCTGTGGCCCTTTACTTCCTCCAGAAACCCAGATTGAACCACAGCGATACTTAGACTAAACCAAAATCCATCCAAATGGGTGAATTTCTTTCCATTTTTTTTTAAAATTTTTTGAGCCTCATATTTATCATTTGATGTGTCCTTGATTCTCCAGCTTCCTCCATTGTGGAGTTTTCCTCTCCGACTGCAGCCGCTTGTAAACCGACACATTTAATTGGTAAAATTGATTGTGTCGCTCAGATCTCTCGCAGGGAAGGTCCCCCCTTTGTTTTAAGCGTGAAAGAGAGAAATTCCCATCAGGCTTTTCGGTCACGCTGCATTCATGTCACACAACCGCGACGCCTTTAAACGGTAAGGAGGACAAAGAAAGAAAAAAAAAAGGAAATTAATTTGATCCAATTTTAGACTCATTCATTTCATCAATGACAAACAGAGACAAACGGCGATGAAACGCTTCAGGAGGGGATTCTACTTAGAGGCTCACTCTCATGGCAAAAAGGAAGTGGAAAAATAATGACTGCCTCTTTTTTCCTTGAAGATAAAACAAAATAAGCTAAAGTCAGTTTTCAGTAGTAAAATCCAGTTTAAACAATGTCAGCTTAGTTTTATTGGTTTAAATGCAGAGAAATCCCCCTCAGGCTTTATTGTGGGATTATTTCTGACCAAAACAATTTAAAAAAAAACTGTCATTACTACTCAGCTCCTACTCCAAAGATTTGCAAAACGTTTCTCTTCAGACACAGACTTCTTTATTTTTGATGCGCTCCGTTGGTACTGAAGAATGGATGGAGGATTCTCTATATCTGGATCTGCAACATCACTCCAGAGTTATTTGAAGTAGAGATGTCAGGCAGTTAATTTTTTAGAGCGATTCATTAATCATGACCAATAAGATAAATATAATCTAATTTGAATTTAACCTAATAATTGCTATGAAAAGCCTCCATTTGAGGTATTTTTGTTTACATTTGACACACTGAGGAGCAGGAAAAGACGCAACTGAACAAAAACAAGCAGCAAGAGGCGCATATTCCCTTCAAAATGATGCCTTGTTTACCATATAGCACTGCTGCAGGGCGAGGTGGGCAGCCGTTACTATGACAACACGTCACACTCCGTATCTGATAGTGAAAAACAGTTAAAACCCCAAAAATAACAAGATTAAAGTACTAATAACTGATTTAATATTTTATTATTTTGCAAGGGATCATGGTCTAAACTGGATACCGTCCTTTGAGGTGTCCATTCCTAAAACAGAAGCTTTTGTCTGATGTGATCGGGCCTTCGTCATTTAGTTTATCATAACGGACTCCTCATTGGGAATTACTCAACAGATGGGTTCAAAATAAGATTCATGCTAATAAATGAATAACTAAAGCACTAATATGTCTGCAAATAAGTAACTGCGATTAATGCAATAAATTGACAGCCCTAGTTTGAAGTCTAACCTGTAATCTGAAGACCCTGCTGGACACTCTGGGAACTACAAGCAGGTCTGAGAGTGAAGACGAGAAGAAATGAAACGAATGAAACAAACGCTTTGTTTTCAGACCACTGAAAAAGCAAAAATAATAAGGGAAAACCAGGATTTTTCTAAAAAAATTTTTTTGATAAATTAAATTATAAATACAATAAAAAACAGACTGGATGTTTTTTTCTAAAAATAACCACCTAAAATATATACTTGTTTAAGAAATATTTAAAAAAAGAGCTTCTAGTTTTGTTTTTGTTGATAGTAAATGTTTTCCGGTTTGAAATAAACCTGAAGGGAGCATTTAAAGAATGAAGTGGTCCAAGTCCAGAACTCTGTGGAGCACCATCAGTAATTTCATTTGAGAGGAAAACCTCAATTAAGCCTGTGGAGCACATTTAAACTTCGTAACTAAATATTTTTTCTTGTGAAATACATATTTAAGTCCACATAAAATATTTAGATTAGATTAAAATATTTAGCCTTTTAACAAAATATTTAGCTTAGAGCTAAATATTTAGCTAATATGCAAAAGAAATAGCTGATAAGCGGAAGTGGATTACCAAAATAAAAGCTCGATCTCTAAAACAAACTGGAATAAAGTGACTGCATTTCTTCACACATCATCTGATCATTTAATGGGCACTTTTGAATAAAGACTAGAATTTACTTAAGATGTTACTTAATTTTTTGTTGAATGAAAAGTTTTCACTCATATAAATAAGGGGGTTTAAACTAAATAGAATCAAAATTAGACTGCAGGAAGCCATAAATTGAGGTTGTTTTTTGTTAGGAAATGCTTCAGCTAAAACACAATTTGTAAGCAAAAAAACACCATTTGTGTTTTCCGTTAGCATGCTAAATTTAAACATCTCAAATCACAATTGATTATAAAATATCAGCTAGACTTTTGAAAAACCACTTAAAAGCTTTTTTCCCTCTTTTTAGACAGATTAAAGTATCCTGGACTCAGCTTCAGCTCCAGATTTCTATTTTTCTTTGAGCTGAATTTCTGCAGCAAAAACAGGAAAATGACTGATTTTCTCTTAAATAGCTTCTCTTTACAAAAAACTAAAAGTTTTGTGAAAAAGCTCATTAGTTTTTCTCTAAATGTGATTATATACTGTACAAACTCCCAATTTATTCCAAGGAGAAATCTTAAAATGACTTTTTGTTGGAGCAGAACTTGGTTTATAACCTTGAGAAAATTCACTCGTTAGTGACGGAGAAATATTTAAAAATCTGTGTTTTTAAAAAGCAAAAAAGAGAAATCACTTGAATGGCCCTAAAAAAAAATAAAAAAATAAAAATAAAAAAAAGCTGCAGGTTTGTAAACATTTCATGTGAAATGAATGCAGGTCACGCTGTAAATGGAAGCTGCATATTCACGCGCCGACTGATGGAAAGGTTTCCCTGCGCGGGAAGAAAAGCGGAGTGAGAGGTGAAGGGAGGTCTGCAGATGTGTGTCGGCTCCCGTCAAACCTGAAAACACAGCCCCGCATTCACGCCGTCACCTGCACGCTGACACCAGAGAAACCTCCCACGTGAGCGCTTCTTTTCACGCCGACCCAGCCAGGAAAAGGTCACTCCATCTTCCTGAGCCTCTCTCTGGCTTACTTTCTCTCTGAGGAGGAGAGCTTTGGCACTGACGCAGGGAGGGAACAGAAGAGAGGCAGCGTGTGAGATCTGGGGCCCCCCCGGGGGCCCTCGGACGGCTCCCGCTGAATGAGTGCCCCGGAGAGGTGACCGGGCTCATTGAGCGCAGGTTACGAGGGGAAGGGAATGCTTTTGGTGTGCGTTTGGCCCCCTGACCCACTGTCCAACGGCGGCCTTGGCAGCTCTGAAAACCAACATATTTATTTGCGGCGCTCTGAAGGGAGAGGGCGGAGCAGCTGTCAGAATAAAGTCATCGTCCCGCTGACAGCTTCATCTGCTGCTGAAGGGCAGCTATGACAGGCGCACAATGTCGCCGCGTCAGCCGGGCCGAGCAAAGGACCGTCATCTGCGGACATGCTGGGAACCTTCCCCTCTCCCAAGCTCCCTCCGAAACGCCACAGTTGTTCCTTTGGCCCAGTTCGCAGCGTTCTCCTCTTGGTTCATCATACAAGCATGTCAGCCGATGTGGGAACTCTGCTGATGAGCTTCCTTTTGTCAGACATCAAAGGGGAAAAAAAAGCTCTTATTTTGTTAAATGTGTTCCGCCAAAGTAAACCCAAAAGTGGAGAGTCTGGTTTGGAGCCAGAAGTGTGTGTGTGTGTGTGTGTGGTGCATTCAGGGGCGGCTCTGGACACCAAAGGTGACCCATTTCTTATTAGCACGATGCAAACGTTCCCTAAAAATCTGTCAGTTATAACTTTGTTGGTGTTTTCCGCCCTGCGGTTCATCATCTTTCCACCAGAGGAAATAGAAGAGCTTTTCCTACTCCTGGCTGTTTCCATTTAACACTTTTGGAGGGAAAGGTTTAGCTAATTATCAAAACATTATGGTGAACATAACTTGTCTTGTTCTTCACTTTTTCAATGACCACCATATTTTCCAAGGAACAAGTCATTTTTTTTTTTTTTGCTGTGCATATTTTCGCCGGGGGTGCGACTTATACATGATTCAAAAATAAATAGATAAATAACAACAGCCACTAGATGGCACTGTAGGTGTGTGTATCAGTGTTTGCTACTGACTGCAACGCAGAAGAAGAAGGGGGAGTTGTTCCCAAGTGGATGAATTAGTGATTCAAAGTGATCTAAAGAGTTTATTTGACTCGTTAGCGTGTTCTCTATGCTATGGTTATCTGACTAATTGTTGGGCTAACACACTACATTCCTCCCGTGTTTCATTAAGCTAAATTAGCATCAGTGTGTTATAGAAGTGAAGCGTGCAGATATTCCTCCTTTATAAATTGTTTTCCATTCCACTGTTATGATTTTTCCTTTCAAAATGAAATGTCAATTCTTGTTCCCGTATTTTGTTAAAGGGCCTGTTTCCTGCTTTTCTTTCAGAGTAAATTATATCCATATATATATATATATATATATATATATATATATATATATCCATATATATATATGTACGATAATATGTTACCTTGGGCACACTAAAGAATGATTTTTTTAAAATGAAATATTAGTTATTGTTGCAGCTCATTTTCCTACCTGCAAGTAAGTCGACTTGATCTCTGAGGCTCCGCCTTTCGCTCTACGTAGGTGGCGCCCATTTCATGATGTCAACCTTAAGCCGGGCCCGGCAGCGTTCCTGCGTTTCGTCCACAGAACAAAAAAAATCCAAACTTTTATAAAGATGGATGTGCATATTGTGCATATAGAAAACCAAAACGTTTAGCCAATCACAGCTAGCTCCATGAAGAAAGATGGTGTGTGTGTTAGCCTGGGGGCAGAGCTGGCAGGTCAGACTCTTCCTGGAAGGGGCGGATCCTCACTTTTCTAGGTCACAATGTGAGAATGCATTATTATTGTGGATTAGGAAGGGTTTGTGCTTTAGAGGAATGCTCAGAGATGCATGAATGAATCAAAATACAGCTCTGGGGTTGTTTTTAGTGAGGCATTAACGTGATAATAATAATAATCATTAATATTAACATGATAAAACACTTAAAAGCCCCAAAAAATTGACTTTGCATACATTTTTCCCCAAAGTGCAACTTATTCATAATTGTTTTCATCTTTTTTGTGCTTCTCTGTGACCTAAAGCACCCCCCCCCCAAAAAAAAAAAAAAAAACAAAAAAACAAAACAAAAAAAACGTTACGTGCTGTTTTGAAAGAAAGCTAAACATGTGAATTCTTTCAAACACATTTATGTTAAAAATGTGAGGATCTAATTTGAGTTAGTGGGTAAACACGGTGCTTTTTTTCCTAAACAATGTGTTTTGCATCCGACCGTCTTTTGATCGATTCTTACAGCTTTTCCAGGGGTCTTTTACTCTTGATTGCGCTGGTTTTAGCCAGCATATAAGCTTTAATTTTGAGATTCATTTTCTAAGTCTCTATCATCAAAACAATGCCGCAAGATCCTGTTACAACACCCAAGACATTATTGGTTGAATGCTAAAAAGTATTCAACCCATTGTTTTCCTGTTTCTCGTTCTTTATTATAGCATAATCCGCCATTATTTGCTGCAATATTTCAACTATTTTAACCATTCAACTATTCAAATGTTCAGCTCCTTCAGCTTTTTCCAGCTGTGACTTTTGGTCCATTGAATCCTTGAACTTTTCAAGATATTTCAGGATTTCCAGGATTTTTGCCTCCATCGAAATTCATGGGGGATCCTTGGTGCAGAAGCTCGCTGGTTCAATACCCAACGCTGGCATTTTTCACAAAAATATCATCATTTCTTTGTTTATTCATATATTTTTGAACTAATTATTACCCTTTAAGTTTTGTTTGTATTCAGCAATATAGCATGGAAATACAGCTTCTTCTAGTTTTTTTTATTATTAGAGTAGGTCTTTAAACTAACAATTCTATGAGCAAAACTGATATATTTTATGTCTCATAAAAAAAAGGTGTGAATTTCACCAAATGGTTTAAAAAACAAACATCTTGATTCCCAAAAATGTTACATTTTCTGTCAATTGTGCGATGCAATGGGCATTACAGGGTTAAATACGATGGGTGTAAAGAACCAGCTGTCAGCCTGGAGTTCATGAATGAATGAGTTTAAATTCGAGTGGAGACTCTCTCTCCATGCATGACTGTGGCGGCGGGTTTGAGCTGGAGAGGACTAAAGCAGGACAGCGGGCAGTAACTGCATGACTTAACTTAATAAAAAGGAAGTTATCAAAGCTTTAATTTCCAAAATAAATAATGTGAGTGTTTTTTTTTTAGAAAAAACTTCAGAATGAGAAGATTAGAATTGGACTTTCAGACTGTCTGCACGCAAATCTGCAAATAAAAGTACTGGATTATTTACTTTAAGACTTTTTTTTCTCCTTTTTTTCTTCAAGGCTAAAGCAAAAATAAGTATAAAAACATTTGAGGTAATCAGCGATTTAGTTCTCTGCGGTCATCCAATTTCCCACATGAGCAAGATTACAAACAGCCAGTAGTCAGAAGATTAGGAGGTGAGAGGTCAAAGCACACAGACAACATTCCTGTGACCCAGAAATGATCACCGACAATTAAGAAGAGCTGAGAAGGAAACTGAAGTCCGTCTGTCTTTGTTCAGAGCTCGTAATTCTGACGGACCATCGTGTCACCTGTTACACATCTGCTCATTCTTCTCGCCTGGAAGACGTCGTCAAAACTCCTCTTGAACTCAAAAGACTCGGCTTAATGAATGACTTCAATGTTCTCTTGATGTTTATTAAAAAAAAACACATCAAAACACAACGTTCTGTTTAGAAAAGAAACCCAGAGGAGACTGTTCTGCACTCCTGAACCTGCAGGAATACTCAGATTACTCTGCACTTGGGAAAGAAATGGACTACTTTGTGTGTCAAAGTCTGACTTTTTTATTTATTTATTTTTACAAAAAACAGAAGACTGTGAGGACCGGGACTGTTTCCCAGGAGCTCTTCTGTCTTCATGAAAGATGTTAAAGCTGAAAGAAGATCAGTTCAGCTGTTCAGATCTGTGAAGATCAGTCACAAGTTTGGGGATTTTCCTCTTTTTTTTTTTCATCCTTTTTCATGTGTCGTCTTGTTGTCTTCAGGTTCTCACTTTGTGTTTTCTCGTCCTCCAACCTCCAGTGAAAAAACAGAGCTCATCATTTGTGGGGGAACAGGAGGAAACGAGCAGCGCCGCGTGAGGCTGCAGGGAGGACCGGTTTCAGCCGCTTCAAGCGGAGTTTTGGGCAACAAGCACACACAAAACAACAACTTTCAAATGAATGTGTTTCCATAAGTAACCATTTTAAAGATCTAACTAGAGTGAGACGATTGTCCTCACAGAGCTCAGTAAATGTGGCGAATGCAGCTTCAGAGTTTTGTCTCGTGGACCACAGAGGGTTCTAAAATTTGACAGAAGGGCTGATCTGTGGAGTGTTTTGGTCGTCCACCTCATCACAGAAAGAAATAACGTCTTCATGAAAAAAAAAAACACGCTGAAACTGATGAAAAATGGGTGGATATGTTTTAAAACGGAAGATTTGGTTCTCACTTTAGAGCCAGTTGCACCGTTGGATTGATGGTCGCTCAGGGGGAAACGCTAAATTAGAGAAATGCTGCGTTCGTGTGTTATTGGAATGATCAGAAAATAACTTTCTGCATCCAAGCAAAGGTCGCTTTATTTGCAGAGCAACCTTTATGAGTGGACTCCAGAATTACAGGATAAATAAAACCTTTATAAGAATTATCAATATAATTTATTCCAGTTTGGCAGGCCGGAATAACTCCTTTACGGCCGTAGTTTGCTTAAAAGCAACATTAAAACCACAATAAGCTGCTGGAGAAGGTTGGGTCAGCACAGATTTAAATAATACCTTTATACTGAGACCTCTTTATTTTTTTGGAGAGCTGCAGATATGCAGCTATTAAAGAATGGATTGGGGATCAATTCTCAATATGTAGATCTGGATTTAAACCTAAACATACAAAGGGTAGAGAGAAAAAAAAACCTCACTTACAAATGTTTTACATCTGAGAGTGGAGATGAAACAACAGGAATAATTTAATTCAATTTGAATTCCTTTTTATTTATACAGTCCAGTACTACAACATAGTTGTCTCAACGGGAATTACAATGGTACTGAGCATAAAATCAATTATGAGCTGATTGGTAAACTAAACAGACTAAACTGAGCATCCCTGCCCTCAGACCCTCCTTCACTGTGAGGAAAAAGCTTTACAAATGAAACCTCAGGGGTGTCCACATGACGGAGGGATCCTCCCCCAGGATTGACAGGCGATGTACCAGAACTCTTAGAGAAGAATGAACTTATCTAACTCTACAACTACACGTTTAGATAGTGTAGTATAACAGGAAAGGCTTTGTTTGCAGCAAACTCAAGGGGCAAAAATAATCTGGACTTTTTCAGAAAAACAGAGTGTTGTTTCTAAAAAAAAAAAAAAAAAAAAATGTTTTATTGAATAAAAAACAATAAAGCCTGAGGGGAACGAACATTTAAAGAGAGAAAAAAAAAGTGGTCTGAGTCCAGAACCCTGTGGAGCACCATAACTAATGGAGAGAAAAACGTCAGCTAAATGTAACGTATAGAGTTGATTTTAACATTTTAATTGTTTAGCTTAATATTTTTACTCGTGTCTAATGCAGAATAAATTAAATGATTACTCTTCTTCATCTGAAGAAATTCTAGAATTGACTTAAGTACATTTTAATTGAATTGAATGTTTTCCCTTAAAATTTTAAGTTTATCCTAATAAGAATCAGAAAAATGGACATTTCAGGGCATAATTTTCTCAGGAAGCCAATAATTTACGGGTTTTTGTTTTGCTAGGAAGTGCTTCTTTAAGGATCACATTAGCAAAAAAAAACATTATTAAAACTGTTCAGTCACATCTTTTGAAGAATGTAGCCTGTTTTGTTTGTTTCTGTTCCTTTTTAATGTCTTTGATTCAGCTTTTTCTTCCTTTTTTATGCTTTTCGTTGATTTGTCTGTTTGTGCATCACCAGACACTCATTTGTCACTGTGCATTTCACTGCAACACCATAAAAGAGTAACATTCAAAAACCAATGCAGCACTTGACACGGGCTCAGGCAGCCGTCAGAGACGTTCTGGCTGCAGAAAGCCCCTCCTGGATCGAGTTGCTCAAACAGATCCCTGATATCGATGTATTAGTGGGGGATTAACGTGACTTTCGCCCTGGTTTCTGTGCACAATAAAGCTTTAATTTAGGCTCTGGCAGGGAGGCCGGGCGGTCCGAGGATGAGCCAATGAGGAGCGGCGGTGTCTGTGGAGTGTCCCTGCCCTGTGGTGGTGCTGGCAGGCCGGGCCGGGCCGGGCCGGGCCGGGCCTGGCAGCAGACTGCAGTGACAGACGCGCCCATGGGATTCCACCTGTCAGCCTCGCACGCACTAATCGACAGGCCTCGTATAAGCTGAACTCTCTGTCACCTCTCTGTCAGACCTTCATCTTCTCATTCCTCTGACAGATTTCCATCCCCCCCCCCCACCACCACCACCACCACCATCCCCATCACAAACACTCTGTCCCAAACTCCGCCCCCGTCCTGCAGTCTGGATGAAACACATCACCGCCAATCTTCCTCGCCTGCTGCAGTCCGGCTGCACGCTTTCTCTGCCGCACAACTACACAACATTTTCTTTTTTTGTTCTTTAGCAAAATTCAAACTCTACTGAACACCAAAACACCCCCCCCCCTCTCCCACCACCACCACCACCACCACCCGGTTTCAGCTTTAATGTGACAGAGGTGCTCTTTAATGTTCTACAGTAATTGGGCAGGAGAGGCTGAGACTGGGGGGAGGAGGAGGAGGAGGAGGAGGAAGAGGAAGGGTCATGGTCAGGTTTCTCATGCAGGTTATTCTGCATCTGTCTCTTAGCAACGGCAGCCCACTTTTTGCACAGTCCTTGAGTTGATTAGTGTGTGTGTTTTTTTTTTTTTTCGAGTCTATCTCTGAAATGTTTTGCACAGAGGGATGGGGTGGTGGGGGGCTCCCCGGCAGACGGGTTCCTCTCTTGTCTCCTGCTTTTGAAATGCACTTTCCGTGAGCGTCAGATGGGCTCACTGAGGTGTGGAGCGGCAAATTAGCATCTTTTCCAAAGGAAAAAGAAAAAAATCTGACAGCTAGAGTGGATTAGATAAGAGTTTCAAACTGCTTGTCGCTTCCAGAGATATTTTGGAGATGATGCTCCAGCGAAGACACCAGCGTGAAGTGGGTTATGGTGTCAGGCGAAAGGGCAGGCCGGGGTCGGAGGTCACTGGACGGGTCTCGGGGACCCTCATCAACTCGAAGGCTTCAGAGCTGCCAGACAGAGTGGCATGATGTCAGTCTGATAGGATTAGGAAAGCTCTGGCTGGACGTGGAAAAGACAACATCAGCAGGGGGTGGAAGGCCTCGTTGTGTTTTCCACATCTGACAGAACTCTTGAAACTCCTCAGCTCGGCTAACACCAACATTTGAGTAAAAGCGATCCACATTAACAGCATGTTAGAGATCTGAACCATCAGAGCTTTAGATCGCTGTCAGAACACTGAAAGGATTTTGAACAGAAACATCCTTCAACAGACGTGAAATGTCCCAAAACCATCCAGAAAGTCATGTGGTTTGGGGTTGTGTAACCACGACACCAAGACAATGTTGCTTTTGTTGTTGTTTTCGCTTCAGCGTCTCTTAAGTCTGATTACAGGCATTAAGTTAAGCCATAGTGCGACGCACAGACTGTCAGCAGGTACTTCCTGAAGAGGGAGGAGTTTAGGCAGCCATCAGACATTTCCATCCAAACGAAAGAAACGGGAATCCCAAAAAGTCTCACAACATTCTGAGTCTGCTTCAAGAAATCATTGAGATAGTTGGTTTAGATACTTAGTTATTTTGCTTCCTTGTTTTGGTTATATTTTTCCTTATTAATATAGTAATTTTTTTTTAAATTAAAAGGCTAATTTTGTATTTTTAAACTATTTTTTTTTACCAGGAAATCCTATTGAGATCAGACCTCTTTGTATTTTGTAACTTGTAATTATCTTCCCCTCAAAAAGTACTATTACCAGTAACTATTAATAGTAACTACTTTAACTTCTACTTTTTCTTTATATATATATATATATATATATATATATATATATATATATATATATATATATATATATATATATATATATATATATATATATATATATATATATATATATATATATATATATATATATATATATATATATATATATATACACACACACACAAAGGGGTCTGATCTCAATGGGACTTCCTGTTAAAAAATAATAGTTACAAGATACAAAGTTAGACTTTTAATATAAAAATTAAATAATATATATATAATAAAAAAGACAGAAGCAAAGTTCCTGACGGTTTGGTTCCTCAGCTCCTCCTGAATCTGCTTGTTTGTCTGTAATCTGACGCTTTTTTTATTTTTACATGTAACACAATTTTTGTTTTTTTGTTTTTTACTGCGCAGGAGAATCCCGCGTGCACAAAACCCACAAACCATTCAACGCACGCGGCGGACACGGAAAAGCCTCTTATATGTGCTCATCAGCTTCTTTAGGATTTTCACGGCCAGCGCTGTGTTTAAAGCTACAAAATGTGTGTTGGTTTGAATCCGGACTAGTGATAGGCCACACATAAGAAAATATACAGCACCATTTTCC
Source organism: Oryzias curvinotus (assembly GCA_023969325.1). Classification (NCBI taxonomy): domain Eukaryota; kingdom Metazoa; phylum Chordata; class Actinopteri; order Beloniformes; family Adrianichthyidae; genus Oryzias; species Oryzias curvinotus. The sequence goes on along the minus strand of CM043708.1, from coordinate 26,908,390 downwards.
AACATTTGCTTTTGTACATTTTTCTAAAATAATATCCTATTAGCTTTATTAGAATTGAAGCATTTAAAGAAAGATTTCTATTAGGAAAATGTCTCTAAAATTATACGTTTATATTATAGTAAGGGGTTAAGATGATTTAGGAGGAAAAAAGTGCTTCATTAATTCTAAAAAAAAAAAAGTCTGCATTAACAATCTTTGGATATAATTTTTTTTTTAATTTACTCTAATCTAATAAGCATATTTTGTCATTTTAAGGCAAACATTAAAGCCACAGAAATAATCATTTATGTCTTAATATTTACAGTTTTAGGGAGAAGAAAAGGCGCAGCCTCTCGGGCCTGTTTTCTTCGCTCTGTATACTTTTACATACATGGACATTTATTTACATACATTGGAGCTTTAAAGTATTGCTAAAAATCTATTCAAGATTTTTTTTTTTTGCACAAACTGTACAGACATTTAATTTATGATACATATATATATATATATATATATATATATATATATATATATATATATATATATATATATATATATATATATATATATATAGTCATATTAATACCTAAAAATCAACTTAAGGGAAAAACATGTATTACTACATATATTTATGTGTGAATTTGGTTTATTAAAAAAAATAATAACAAAACGTTAAAAACACGCGCGGTTAATATTATTATTGACTAAATAAATATTTTAAAGAGCTTGACGATGCTGGAAGCTGATTGGCTGCCTTCAAACTGCGCTGTCCAATCAGCGGCCTCCGCGGTGAGTGGGAGGGGGGAGCGGAGCTCTGAGGCTGGAGTCAGCCCGTCGTCCTCCCGCGGACCGGGCTCCGCGCGGCCCGCTGGCTCTCTGCGGGACTCGTACGTGTGTGGGAACGCGCCCCTTTGTTTCCCGCTGGCCCTTTGGCCCGGAACGCCCAGGGGCCGCGGAGCGCCCGGCTTCATCCTCCTCAGGGTAAACGGTCGTGACAGAGCGCCCAAGGGCCCCTCATTAGCTCTATGTCCGCTAAGCAGCAGAGAAGCAGCCTTAATCCTCTCTGTCTTCTTCAGTCTGGCTGCACAGACGTGCCTCTCGTTTTCGCGGGCTCCCTCAAACCCCCCCCCCCTCCCCCCACCCGGACGATTTCATGCTTTTATTGTGGAATCCTGCAGACCTTAAAAGTGGGTTTCCGCATCCTCCCCTGCTGTGAAATAACAATTTTCACATCACCAAACCCTGAAAACAAAAATATTTTGCTTTCCTCTGAGCGACATTATTGTGGAGATCTGTGTGTTTTAGATCTAATGAAGCCTCTTCGGGCTGCAGGGAGGCAGCAGGGGCAAAGTTAAACGCTCTCCTGCGGGGGCTCTTCAGCCCAAACACACCATGACATGCACATAAAGATGTCACTGTCAGTGCAAGTAATTAGTTTGATTAAAACCGCCAACGAGTCACAATGCTGCATGGGCTCCAGAACGTCCCACAGCTCTGCGTCACATGCAGGCTCACCTGCGCAGGTAAAGCTCAAGAGAGGAAGCTGGAAAAATACACAAATACACTTCCTGTATAAATCTTCAGTTATAATTTAATCAATATGTTAACCTTTCACAGTACATCAGAGTGGGTGTCAGAAGAGAAGTCAACACAGGAAAACACACACGCTGGGTTCCACGGAGGCCCTGCAGTGAGCGGGCCGGGCCCCGAAGTCGAACCCGTCCAAGAAACTTTTGTTCTTTCCGTCCCTTTATGGCAGAAAAACCTCAGTGCTCTTTAAAAAAAAAAAATAAAATAAAAAATAAAGTTTGTGGAAAAATCCCAGAAATCTAAAATCGTGGTAAGTGTTGTGTGGTGCGTCGTCTCCTCCACCTGGTGACCGTCTCTCAGTTTGGAGGGAAAAATTGGAAAAAAGTGAATTTAACAGTTTTTGGTCAAACATCCTTTCATCCTTTGTTTGATTTTTCTGCAAAATAGCCTAAAAAAAAAAAAAAAAAAAAAAGAAATTGGCACAACCCAAATATAATTTGTAGTTTTTCTTCAATACTAACAAACGTAAAATCAGTGCTTTTGGCCTTGGCGGTGGATCGGAGTCGATCTGAGCGCGGTTTGGAGGCGACCTTGACGACATTTCGCTACAGTCCAAAGTGCTTCATCTGAAAAGCTACGAAAAAACCACGACAGAAAAGGGAAAGACGGTCGCCGCAGTTCTCAGAAACCAGGGCAAAAAAATATAGATATATATGTATAGATATATAGATATGAGACAGTAAAAAAAAAAAAAAAAAAAAAAAATTTAAAACATAATTTACAAGCACGATAAATATTCACACGGGTCCAATAAATACTGTTTTGAATTCCCCCCCAAAAAAATTGCAGTTTGTTAGAGGTCACCGGGTCAGTCCGTGGTCGTTTGTGGGTGAACGGGTTAATGATCTGCCACCGATCACTTCATCAATAAGTTCATCCTTTCAGAATAAGGCAGATATCCTCTCTGACAGCCAGAAGAAAAAAAGCAAAATCACATGAATTTGCTTTTCGTAATCTCATTCCACCGGCAGCTTTTTGAAAAAAAAAATAAAATAAAATAAAATAAAAAAAGTACCTGCATTTTATATGAAAGCCCCCCCCCCCCCCCCCCCCCCCCCCCCCAGAAAAAAATACAAGATTGGAGATCTTTTTCGCCTCTATTGGAGATTGGGAATGTAAGGCCAGCTGAAACTGCTGCCGGACAGCAGCATGTCCCGGATGAGGGTCTCGATGGGGGTCTTCCCCACCAGGCGCACGAAAAACAGCTGCTCGATGACGGAGGAGGAGACGGTGCGCAGGGACGGCAGGCGCAGCAGCAGCTTCCCGAACCTGTTGGGCTGGTTGGGGTACTGGCTCCTGACGTACTCCTCCAGCGCGCACTGGGACTTCTCCTGGAGGCTCTCCACGTGGGCCACGTCCGACAGACCGCAGGCATCTACGGAGGGAAGGGGAGGGGGGGGGCAAAACCAACAAACACGCGTTTCAGGGAATATTAGTAGATAAAAGATTAGGGTTAATAAACGAATAACCCTTGAGCTATCTAGTGGGGTCAAAATGACCCCACCCTTACATTGACGTGTTATCCCCTACCACAACAAAGGTGGATTTTCATTGAAGACAAAAAGGTTCAGGACACTGTCTTGTGGGGTCTAGATGACCCCCCCACTCCCACGGCACGTTCACGTTGGGAGTGGGGGGTCATTTAGACCCCACAAGATAGCACAAGGGATAAAGACACAAATAAGAAAGATGTTTTTTTTTGTTTTTTTGTTTTGTAATGCATGGAGTGAACTGTAGCGCTGCAGGCCTGATGGCAGCCGGGGTTACAGAAAGGCTACGGTGTCCCAGATTAAAGACACATGTTCAGATGACGAAAATAGACCTACATCAGAGACCTTCTTTTATTTATTTATTTATTTATTTAATTTTTTTTATTTATTTTCACTCTGCTGCAGCTCCTCCTTTTGCTCCAGCAGTTTGCTCTTCTCTAAAACAAAACAAAAAAAAAAACTCTACAAACATATTGGATCATTCATGGAAACGTGAGTAAAAGCGGCTGCCCATTTGCACCTTCTTCAATCCCACAATAACAGCGCGTGACGTCATTTTTAGAGTGCCGTGAAGTGCCAAACTAGGTCACAAAGGTTCAATGCAGATTTCAGCCTGCAGTAAGAAGATTATTTACTCTAACACAAGGGGGGCTGTTACATGGAAACCCAACACTATTTGGTTTTTAAATTCTCTCTCTCTTTTTTTTTATTTTTAACAATGTAAATGTTTGGAATTTTATGTAGTTTGCCCTTATTTGGTTCTTTTCCTTCCAGCTCCTGCAGCACAGTGTGTTATTTGTATTTTCTTCCATATATAAACACGCCTTAAACCATACACTTGTGTTCTAATTTGTTCCAAATGCTTTCAGAATTCCTCAAAGCTCCTCTGTACCTGTGGTGAACAGCACGACGGCCTTCAGGCAGCTGTACTCCGCCGAATCCACGTGCAGCACCTTCAGCTTCTCCACCTGCTCCTGGAAGACCCGGATGTGGTCCATGAAGGCCACCACCCGGTCGGCCGACATGGGGGACGCGTGGAGGCCCGCGGCGGCCAGCAGCGGGGCGACGTGCACGGGCATGGAGCACTGCGCCGCGTTCAGCACGAACAGCTCGCTCCAGGTGAGGCGGAGGAGGGCCACCTGGTCCGACACCTGCAGGTCCGGGAAGAACGGGATGTTCCGGGCCCACTCCACGGCGCTGAACAGCATCCGGGCCGCCAGCTCGCAGATGTTCTCGATGCCCATGATGTTGTTGTTCTGCAGGCACTGGGAGCCGAACCGGGAGGTGGGGTAGGGCTCGGCCCGCAGCAGCAGGGAGATGTAGCCGGACAGGTAGGAGTGACACTGAAGGGGGTCCCCGTTCGTGAGCGCGAACTGGCCGTGGTACGCCTGCGCGGGGACCCTGCCTCTCTGCACGGCTGCAAAAACACACAAAAACAAACCGGACTGGACTCAAACCAAGACGCTAAAAAGTACAAAAATAATATATCAAAATTTGCTAGAAGAAAAAAAATCATTTTAAATTCATATTTTTACGACACAAACACATTATTTTTGATTTATTTATTTGCAAACGTTCAACTATTTTCAGTCTTAAAATATTATTGACAATATTATATAATTACAATGTTATTACTGCGCATTTCTCAATGAAATTGAGCTGTAAACATATATATATATATATATATATATATATATATATATATATATATATATATATATATATATATATATATATATATATATATATATATATATATATATATAAATCAAAATAAATAAATACATATATAAAATTGAAATAACAGGAGTGACGGTCGGGTTGTCCGTGGATGGGCCTGAACGGATTCAGTGACCAATCTGACGACTAAATCGCCTTAAATTAATTAAATATTTAAAAATATATATTTTTTCATTGGACAATTAAAAAAAATAGATATATTATATTAATAGCAAAAAAATTAAGCTACATTATACATACAACAAATATGCTAAAGGTTGATAGCTTCATTATTATTCTTTTTTCTTTTTCAGATTAAACATCAGTAAGTCGGATAGCGAAACATCATTTAAGAGGAATTTCCTCCACATTTCTATCGACATTATATTCTCGAAATACGAGAACGACGATAGAAAAGCCCCGTTTTTCGTCTCAACGGACAGTCGGGATTAAGCTAGGCTACATCCATCCATCGCCTGAACACAAATGGAGTTTCCGCGGATCTCGTGACGGGCGGAAAAGGATTTAAATGGCCGGCTCGTACCTTCCCTCCGCATGCCGACCTTCAGGCATTTCTTCAGGCGGCAGTACTGGCACTGGTTACGGTGGTGCTGGTCCACGGGACAGTTCCTGTTGGCCCGGCAGGTGTAGGTCAGGTTCCGCCGGACGCTGCGCTTGAAGAAGCTCTTGCAGCCCTCGCAGGTGAACTGTCCGTAGTGCTTCCCGCTGGATTTATCGCCGCACACGATGCACTCGATCTGCTGGCTCTGCTGTTTGTCCATGGACGAAGAGGAGGAGGATGAGGAGGAGAAAGAGGTGCTGTTGTTGTTGGTCGCCGTTGTGGTCGCGGCGGAGGCGCTGGACTGGTTGGGCGGAGGAGCCGCCGCCGCCGCCGTCGTCGGTAGTTCCAGGGAGGTCGCCGGTGTCACCGGATTCCTGTGTCCCGTCAGCTCCCCGGATAACGACAGGGGGCCCACCTGGGACACCGGGGAGGAGAGAGTCCCCTGCGTGTCCCCAACGCCCTCAGCGTTTCTCCAAGCCACCATAGCCATGTCGTCCTTCTCCAGTTCTTTGCGCGCGCAACTTTTCCGTGTTTTTAATTTTTATCGGCACCTTTCTGCCACGCGCATTTGAGAAAGCTGCGCGGGAAAAAGAGTCTCAATGTGGCCTAAAAAAGTGAGAAAACGACGTAAAAGTACAAAACGGTCTCCCTCTGAAAATCCCCCAAACGGCAGCTTCATGCGCGCCGGTGTGATGCGCGCTAACATCCAAGACGGGAAGAAGATCACCAGAACCGAAATCCACACAGGGAGGCGACGTTATTCCGAGAGGACGCGCTTAGTCTGATCCCCTTAGGTGTGTGCTCGTCCAGCTTTGACGAGCAGAGCGCAAGCCAAGCCTTCATCAGGAGATGGAGTCACCGGAACAGGCCATCCAGACGCGCCGTGCGCTCCCGATCACCCGCAAGCCCCATTAAAAAGAGGACGGAGGAGAGGAGAGAAAGAGGGAGGGAGGGAGGGAGGGCGCGCTTTGGCAGGGAGGGGGGAGAGGGGGGGGGGTTGTTTAATGGATGATGATTTTGATGAGGCTTTGCAGAGTGTTGGAAAGTGATGCGCCTCAGAGCGCGCCACCGACACGGTTACGCGCGCTCCGGGGGCGGAGTTAACGCGTCGGGAAGCTGCTGTAAAAGTGCAAAGTGGAGTGGGAATTCTATCCCGCTTTTACCCGCTTATCTGCGTCTTCTATGCGTGTTTTCGGGCGTTTTTTATTTGCTTTCTGTATGCAGCATAGATAGAATTATCTCATGCTGCAGTGGCTGAATCCATTCGTCTGTTTTTCTCGATACATTATTGGAAGAGGAAAATCCTAATTGTAGTTATTTGATGCCACCTAGTGTCATCAGTTAATTACGCAGAGCATTAGGCAATCCTCGTGGAGTCCACTGGCGTGATTCTAGGAAATTAGGACATGGTGATAAACTATCACTGTCAGGGTCATCAAGGTTATTATGATGTTTTTTCCCTATACAAATCAACTCCCTTACACTCTTAAACTTTGGATTTTTAATTCAAGAAATAACTTGACTAAAACGATCCATTACAGCCACCATTACTTCTGTGAAATATTTGGTCCAATAATATTTATTTTGGATTTATCCATCAGTGTGTTTTTTTTTTCACCACCAAAGTTTGTGTTTTTTTGTTTCAGGAACTTTTGTTTCCAAATGTCTTTGGGGCCCCCAGTCTAAACTGACTGTTGGGGCCCCAAAGCTCACCTTGAATCATGCTTAACAAAATAGATTTTGTAAATGAGTAATTTCTTAAAATTTACAACTAATTTATTTTGTGTTTTCTTGTTATGATGCTTGACATCCATCTTTTTAGTACAACCCTAGCTACTATTTATATTTATATTTTTTTACAGATATATTTATTAATGTCACACTGAACCTGTCCAAAGAACTGAATTCTGAGTAGTAATTTTTGTCTTTTTTACTGCAAAATCACAAAAATTGAGATCAAATAATTTTTATAATATAAAACAAAAATCTAAGGTAATGTAAAGGCAAACAAAAAGAGTTTCAATCCAAAAACAAAGTCAAAACTGTGTGAAAAACATCTAAAAAAAACAGGCAAAAACGTCAAGGATTTATTCAGAGGGGGATCACAATTTTGTGTCATAACTTATTTGTTTTAAACCAAATATTTTAAAGCTAAACACTTTTTCAATCCTTTGAGTTAGATAGAAAACTATACTAATGAGGAGGTTCGGTCATTATGAACAACTGATGTGACCAATAATTCAACCTTAATAAATACTCAACAACTGAAGCATTTGGCAGCAAATACATGAATTAATTTGAGTAAATAAAACCTCTTCTGTGTTGATTTCATTGGGGGTTTGGAAACTTGGCGTCCATCAAACCAGTTAAAAAGTTTTACTATTATAACATAACCAATCACCACCAACTTTTAGGTCATTTTGAATAGCATAAAGCCCCAAAGAGGTTAGTAAAAATGTTCCCCTCAACATAAAGTTAATTAAATTTTCTGTTAACAGTTCAACTATAGAATCTGAAGTTGGGTTTGTGACCATCGGGATCGATTTACTTGGAATTTCTTTTATTAACCTCAATATCAGTTTTAATAATTGGACCTTTGAAAGCAGCTTATTGTCTGAAGTGGGTCTCCAAATCTAGAAAAGTTGAGAAGATGAAAAGAGAAAATCAAGAGGAAGACCTTCACTCAGCGTCTTTACTCGGTCGCCGTGGTGAGTCTGAAACCACCATAACCTCAAATAGACGAGGAAAGCGGGATAGAAAACTGAGTCTATAGAGGTCATAGATTAATGTGCTGCTTCTCAGGAGAATATACTATCTATAAATTATAAAACTGAAAATGTTCCAATTTAGTCTGAAGAAGTATTCAGTTAGTATACTTCCTACACCACATGTGTGTGATCTATAGTATACTTGCTGTACTTCATACTTACTCCCAATTAGCCTTAAGCACATCAGATGAGTCAAAAGACACAATCCAAACTCAAACGTCCCCTACAAAAGAATGGTCTGATTCTCAGGAGAAAAGTACACTTGAAGTGTACTGCCTCGCTTTTAATATGTATACTTATAGTACTCTCACATAGACTACATTTCGCTAAGGGAAGCAATGCAAAGTTGGAAAAGACCTTACCGCGAAGGAGGGTCTAAGGGTAGGGATGCCCACTTTAGTTTAGTCTGTTTAGTAAAAGTTTAGTTTTCTCCTATTGAATTCTATGCATTTATGATCCTTTTGATTGTATGTTCACTTAACAATCAGCGGTACGAAGCCCATTGAGACAAGTGTTGTTGTGACTTTGGGCTAGAAAAATAAAATTGAATTGAATTGAATAGAAAAGACTGCAGTTATAAGGTAAGAGGGCCACAGAACTCAAAATACACGTTATTATTCTGAACTCAACACTATACTTCTAGAAAACTTATTTAAAAACTTTTTATCTTTTTTTCAGGTGTAAAAAAACATACATAGATAGATATGGTTTAATTGTCACTGTCCTGTAAAATAAAATTGAAGCAGTCACCGCTCCAGTGCAAGAAGAAATCTAACAAAGTATAAGATAAAGCATGTCAACATGTACAAAGAAAATATGCAATTAAAATAATGTACGTAATTGTGTGCAGAGTGATATGTAGAGATATAAACATGTCAGTTATGCTAAAACGGCATAGAGGTGGGGGAATGTTGACAAGTTTCCATGAGGTAAATACTTAAATAAGCAGATATACATATATAAACATATACATTGGCGTGTGCTGTGGTAAACTTTATCTGAACATTTTGGAGTTGAGCATGGTTATTGTCTGTTTGTTTTAGTTCAGATGCCTCTGTAGCGCCTCCCAGAGGGCAGCAGGTCAAATCATCAGTTTTGCATCTAAACTGCATCCGGAGCAAAAACTCTACAATTTGCTTGAATGTTTTTTCTTGTTAGCATATTAACTAGAACTGTTTGAAGGTCTGAGAGACCTTTTGTTACCACTATAGGTATTGAATTGAAGTATAGGTACTATAGGTATCCGTATTCAGCAACAGTAACATTTAGAAATTCTTTTAGGATTCGCAGAAATAAAGCATGTTCACCTTTCTTTCTACAGACTTTTGTTCTATTTTTAGCATTTTTACTGCATTACATTTTTATTCAGCTGCTTGTCACCTAAACTCTTCATCTTATTTATTCGGCTCCTCACATCCTTATTATTTCACCCGATTTTTCTTTTCTTTGTAGTTGTCTTATCTTGCTAGTTTTGTCTTTGCACTAAGCAAAATTTTTTAGCAAATTCAACAATTCTATTGTAGGCGTTTTATGTGCACATTCAGCTTTCATTTATAAAATCTAAAGGATTACTGAGCTTCTTCTTGTTTTGAATAACACGTTATTTTTTATGTAAAGTATTCTTTTACATGCATGTTTAAGATGCAAATGTGAATTGTATGACTTCTTTTTGATCTTTTAGTCTCTCAACCTTTGCGTTTTTTTATTTAGCATTCTTCTTAGCTTTTCAAGGGTTTGCATTCTTCTTGCTGACTAATTGCGCATATATATATATATATATATATATATATATATATATATATATATATATATATATATATATATATATATATATATATATATATAGGGAAAATAAGCTTAAAATTGCATTTCTGAGTATTTCTTTATTCAAATTGTTGTAAATCAGGAGAAGCTGGTAGCTGTGACATAGGCGCTATGATCCACAAGCTCTCTGCTCTCCTTCATTCTGATGCGTCCACATGCAGATTCATGTACGTCTTTGTTTTCCTCGTCCGAGCTGACATCAGGCTCCAAAGCGTACATCTGCATAGCTTTATTTTGCTCATCATTGTTGTTCCACCACTAATGTTAGGTTGCCGTTGTGAGGGTCTGGAAGCTAGCAGGAGAACGTGTAAGCAGATGGATGATGGGGAAGGGGGTGGACTTACTATGCTCTGCAGAGAGTATGTCCTTGAAAACGACACAGGTTTTTTGGGATTTTGCCTTAAAACTGGCATCATTATAAATAAGAGACCAGTGGGAATCCTTTAAAAATAGATCAAAAGACTTTAAAGAACTGTTCCACATTGTTTAGCCTCAACCATCTATGCTTTAAGTCGGCATTCTTAGCCTTCATATCTCCAGTTTTCCTTTGGGGATTTGCTGCTTCACATTGGTTAATTTCTTGATAAATCTTTAGAGTGAGCCTAAAGTTTTTCAGCTGTCAAAAATCCTTTTTTTTATTCTTTGCATTCTGGTAGAAGAAAAGCGTAACCTGATGATCAGATGAATGTTGCTGGAACCTCCCATGTTTATTCTAAAACAACGTAGCTTCTTTTAAACTCGGCGATCTCACAAATGTTGTCCTTTTCCGTCTGCATGACCACACTCTGTGCTACTTGATAACTTATAAATCTTTGGTTAAATACATGCTAAATCTTTCACCGGTCACTCTAGACTTGGGACACACTGGGAATATTTTTGATGGTAAATCCTTGCAAGGCAGAGAAGCCAGGAAACGTCAGTTTCACCACTGAGTCACACTTCCGTCACGCGTCCTGAGGCCGCGCTCGCCGTCACGCTCGGAAAGACAGACATGTTTTTATTTCTCCCTCTTCTTAACACAACAGAGGCAAACCTGAAGTGTGTCTGTCACTGGATTTTCCTGCCCTCGCTTTGGATGAAGACTTCTGTTTATATCAGATCCAGGTTTAAGAGCTGTTAATTCAGACAGATTTTTATAAACGTGCCCGCCTCATTTCCACTGGGGGGGCTGGAAGCGAGCTAATGGGACACAAAGTAAAAATCCCTGCTGTGGGAGTAAAACTACAGATCTGCTGCATTTTATTCGCGCTGGCTTGATCCTCTGAGCCCCGCCTTAAAATGGGTAGTTACCGAGTGTTGGAGGAATTGATGAAGCTGAGAAACAATCAGCTTTCTTGTTTCCAGTAGTTTATGGAAGGAGTGTCTTCCTAGTAGGCCTGCACAATAAATCGCAAATTTATCGTTATCGCGATGTCAAGCTGTGGGATACACATATCGCAAAAGATGGCTAAAGTTGCGATAAATGATGACCTTAAATGTGCTAAAACCATCTTACGGCAGCTTGAAGTATTTGACCAATCAAATAAATCCCTTTATGCTTTTGACCAATCGACTGGACGCCTTCATGTCGGATGGAGCCCGTTAACTCTTATTCAAATTAAGCTCTTGCATTGAAATGGAAATTGTGTTTTTGGTTGTTCTGCTATTTGTTCATATACCGCAAGTTATGTCGTCATCGCAATATTGATCACTGATATCGCATATCGCATGTTTTCCTCATATCGTGCAGCCCTACTTCCTAGAGTCTAAGAAGACACGCTGGGTGTGCTGTAAGCTCATTACTGTAATGAGGCTCACACTGTGAGCAGTCAGCAGCTAGCAGATCATGAGTGAGTGAAAAGTCCCTTTAATGTCATGAGCTATGATTAGAAAGTGGGAGACACTGAGTCAAGTGGCTGATTTACTGGCAGAGTTGCAGAGAAGTGTTGGAACAACAGTTATTCTATAAACGGACTCCAGCTCCCAGCAGGAGGTGTTAGCGTTAGCGCCATCCGTAATGCTTTCTTCTACAGTACGATGCTTACAACGGTATTTAAGTGGTATCTAAACTTTGATTGTAACTAAAGGGTACTTACGTATTACTCGCTGTGTGTTTATGTGGTACAGTTTATCACTGGAGTCACATTATAAAAACAAACTGTGATAGAAAAAATTCTGCAAAGTAGTTGACTTTATTTTTTACAATTAACCTCACTATGCACTTTATACAAACATTATTGAATTACTCTCAAAGTAAAAACTCTATTAGGTAAAATAAAAAAAAGTCCAGTTTTATAGAATGAAATCAGAGATCTGCTCGCGATTGAAGATTTTATACTTCAAACTTTATGTATTTCTATAGCGCCTTACAAGTACCATTTATGTAAATTTGGCAACTGAACCCATTCTGTACGCAGACAGAGTGGTAGAAAATGGTCCTCCTTTTCAGGAGGTTCAGGAGGTAGAAAATGGTCTACTTTCAGCTCCAAGGAGGTCAATTTTTTTCTATACGAAAGCAGCCATGTTGGAGCCAGACGTCGTCAGTAAGAAGTGATTGGTCAAAAATGGTCTGATTTAATGTTTCTATGGCAACCATTTTAATTGACGAGGAGTGGGCTTGTTGGAAGGCCACACCCCTTCCACTTTAAAGTAGGCTACACAATATCTGTCAGTCAAACGTTTTGGACAGTGAATGTGGGGGGCAAGCAGGCACCGCCTACTTTTATTGAGACATCTGATTGGTCCGTTTATGACTTTAACCTGCAATACAGAAACAATTTGACAAAAAACAATGAAGATTATCATGAAGATGTTAAAAAGAGATAGCAAAACTACAATGGTTATTTTGACCAATGGAATGGCAGAGTAACAGCTGTTTGTTTCTGTATAGAAGTCTATGGGCTTTCGGCTTCTTGGAACAAGTAGGTACTTCCTGTTTGGAATGCCAGGGAGGAGGGATCACTCAGTCCAGTTCTCTTGTACAGTCAGTGGCTTTTACATGACACCTACTGATCACCGTGTCTCTTGTAGTACTTACCACATGTAAGGGTAAATACAAATAAAGTGCCTTGAATTTACATGTTAGTTCTTTGTATGTTTCACGGTACTTACCATGAGTAACAAAATACTAGGTAAACAGAAAAATACCTTTGAAGTTCCATGAAGAAGTGCCCAGATTAAACTCTTTACTTAGTAAGTTTGTGTGATTAATGGATATGTAAGGTGATAGGTGTTTACGTAGTACTAATGTGGCGCATTGTTGTCTTCATGGGTTTTTGTGTTTGCTCTTGATCCTCCAACTTCCCCACACATTCCAGATACAGAAATGTTGTATTTTAGTTGATCGTTGAGTATTCAATTTAGCAGGACACTTGAAATCAGCATGACATGTTTACGACGACAGCATTAGGTCTGTCACCGATCAGCGTTGTTGCTAACCCTGGTAACTCCTGCGGGCCAAACTGGAAACTCTTAGGCCGTTAAGTAGGGTCAAATCCTGGTCAGAGAGCAACTGCAGTTCATCAGGTAGACAGACTCTCCACCACCACCTCACCTGCGGCCGCCAGACCACATCTCGGCTTCCATTTAGCCCGGCCGGCTGACCCATGGCTCCCTCGGAGACGCTGCAGAATTCTTCACAAGGTGAATTTCACGCTTGAGAGGCACATTGTGCTGCAGGTCAGCGCGCAATAATAACGCACCGCCAACTGTCTTCCCCCGTCTGAACAGATTCGTCCTGCTGAAATGTTGGGATTCTCACTATACTATAGTCCTACTTAACCTCTGACCTCATCTGAGCTGCAACTCATTATGCGGCACGAGATTAAGCCGCGTAGCTTAGTAAATGATCTAAATACTTTTAGCTCAGATTGTGCATCGGCACACGGCGGCTGCAGAGAAACGACCTCAAGGACCGCTCTCACGGTTCACATCGTTTCATGTTCAGGTTTTTGGGATGTAATATTAGTTTCAGCAGGTTTTTATGCTTTTTCCCTGTGAGTGAGTTAGCCTTTTTTTTATTCCAATGCAGCTGCTGCTCCTTCAAGCAGAAATTAAACACACACAAACAGCTATTTTTGACATATAAATAGAGAAATTATTAATTTCGGCACCAGTTACTCCTGCAGCTTTGTTACATCAAAACATCACACATATAGTTTGATCAAACTTGCCCCTTCCTGACATATTTGTTTCTTTTTTTTTACATTTTTAGTTTTGATATTCAGAGCCAGATATTTAAACTACTTGGACCCACTCCATTGAAAATTGTGTTTTTTTAACATGATGATGATGGAGTACCTAAAGACCAGTAAAGCTAAAATTGCTTTTCTGAGTATTTCTTCATTTAAATCACTGTGAATCAGGATCGGAAGAAAAAGTACCAGCGTGTTTTCGAAAGAAAATATGATTGGTGGGCCTCAAGCTTCCTGCTCCGCTCCATATCCACTTAACCCTTGTGCTATCTTGGATGACCCCACCCTTACTTTGACGTGTTCTCCCTACCATGACAAAGGTGGATAAAGGTGGACAAATTTCATGTAATCCATTGAACCAGTGAAGATCACAAAAAATTGAAAAAAAAAAAAAGGTTCGGAGCTCTGTCTAGTGAATCTAGATGACCCAACTCCCAACGGTAAAGTGCCTAGGATAGCACAAGGGTTACAGGCAACTAGTTCCATGTACGTCTTTTTTTCCTTTGTTTGAACTGGAATCTGGTTGGACGAATGGATAGCTCCAATATTGCTCACCGTTTTTGTTGCACCGCTAATATTAACCCTTGTACTATCCTAGGCACTTTAACATTGGGAGTTGGGTCATCTAGACCCACTAGACAGTGCGCTGAACCCTTTTTTCTTCAATGATTTGTGATCTTCACTGGTGTCCATGGATTACATGAAATCCTCTCCACCTTTATCCACCTTTGTCATGGCAGGGAGAACACGTCAATGGTCATCTTGACCCCATAGGATAGCACAAGGGTTAAGTTGGAAGTGTGAGGAGCTGTAAGCTAGTAGTGTAAACAAACCTGACCTCCACCTTCCTGTCCTGGTGACAGGAAGGAGGAGGTCAGGTATGCTCCACACCAACACATTTCAGAGGTAAATATTTGCACAAACTATGCCCTGAAAAACAACAGTTTTTAAAAATTTGGTAAAAAAAACTGCAAAACCATAAATAAAATACCACAGGGAATGCTTTAGATGTAAAGATGATCGGAATGGGTCTTTGAAATTGCTCACAGAGAAGAACCGAAGGAAACACAAAAGAAAACCTCTCAATTTAGGGTTTTTGGAGATCATTTTTATGGTTGGATCATAGGAAGTTTCTCCACTTTCTGAAGTTTTCTCCATTTATATATAACAGATCCCACTGTGGTTTCATGGACTCCAAAAATGTACAGACTTTGTTGTCTTTTTATTTATATATATTAATTTATATATATTTATATGAACTCATCAATGACTCGTCTTTAAAACACATTTAACCCTTGTGCTATCCTATGACCCCACCCTGACGTGTTATTCCTGTCAGGACAAAGGTGGATAAAGGTGGAGAGGATTTCATGTAATCCATGGACACCAGTGAAGATCATAAATCATTGAAGAAAAAAGGTTCAGAGCACTATCTAGTGGGTCTAGATGACCCAACTCCCAATGTTAAAGTGCCTAGGATAGCACAAGGGTTACAGAATTCAAGATACAGCAATGAAGAGAGCAAATACTTTCACAAGTAGCCAGGAAAACAAATAAAAGCAGCAATTAAAATGGCCATTTGTTTGTATGTACTCAGTTTGCTCTTGTGTTTATTTAAGTTTTTAAATCATTTAATGATACTTTTCTTTTGTAAAACTAAAACATAGCACAAAGAAGTGGAGGCTAAAGACCATAGAGCTGTACAAGGAAAACGGGATCTTCTGTCAGAGTCAGGTCCGTTACAGCTGCAGCTCTTTCATCCATCGATCATGTTTTTGGATCTACCCATGAAGGAAAGATTCATCTTTTCAATTTGTCAAGATCCTGGAGTGTTGACTTAATTATGACACAGAAAAAGGACAGCCTCCAATTTTGGGCTCATCTGAGCTTTTCCCGCCTCACCTCTCCTCCAAACGAATAGCCGGAGTGCAGAAGCTGCTCGGCACTGTGGGTAATTAGTGTGATGAATGCTTTAGCAGAGCAAATAGTGGCAGTAGGCCGTCTCGCTCGTCGTGTGGCTGCGCTGTCACGGCTCTGGGGCTGCTGCCTCATCAGGGTAATGGATGATTCTGAAACAGGATCATAACTCAAACAACAGCGCCACCAAGCAGGAGGGTTTTTTTATTTTTCTTCCTGGGATGCTGCTGCTGCTGCTGCTGCTGGATGTCAACTGCATAACTGCAGGTTACAAACAGACTCAAGAAGTGCTTTTTGGAGGATTTAATTCAATAAATAATCCAGTTTTATGTTTGTTTCAGGAGTTTCCCTTAGGATTGGAAGTAAACATCTCGAGTGTAATCCTCTGTGGGGTTGGTTTTCCTCCCCTCCACGTGGAGCTGCCCCCGCTGAAATGATGGATCGCATTATTAGGTTAGAGAAGAGCAAAGACAGCTAGGAACTGGATTTGCAATTCACAGCCTCTTTTGAATATGGACCTTTTTTGCATGAAGAGGAGAGGCGTAATTGGGCTGAGTTGGGGGGGGGGGGTCTATTTTTATAACAATATGGAGAACCTTGCCATAAATCAGGTCAGCTGTCTGTGCCACGTCACAAAGCAAGGCATTACTCAGATGCGCAGAGTGATCCCTGGGTTCATGAGCAGTATGGAAAGTCAAGATCTGTTAATTTTTTGCGGCGTATGAAGGTCACGCGGCTGTTTTGTCTTCTGTCTGGTCTCCGGGGCAGATGCAGCCGTGAAGGCCGGGCTCCCTCTGCCATCAGTTAATAGCTTGTGCTTGCTCCGCGCTTTGACTTTTTAACCCACTGACACTGTGAGTAATATGCTTTATGACCACAGAGAAGTAGCAATGACAGAAAAAAGGGGAGCAAAAAAACAAAGATTTGGGAAGAGAGAAGTGTTTCGATGGCAGCCGGAGTGAAAGTAAACAAGAGCATGAGAGGCAGGGGAGGTTGTGCAAAGGTCATGTCTGGGTTCAGGAGTTGAAACTTTGGGGATGTGGACACGTCAGTCCAGCAGAGTCCTGAGGTCAATGTGAAGACAAGTGGAAGACACATCTCTCTGTCAGCACGCAGAGAGCTCGCGCGAGTTCAGGTCCTCCTCGTCAAGTCCCGAGTCATTGAGTCAATAGCCAAGGAACGTGACACAACCTCTTAGAGTCACTCAGCATCAAGCAGAACAGGGAATGGCATGCTTTCCATTTCACCGCACCATGGCCCCGGCGAGACCCCGTCTGCACTTGAGAAACAGGAGAGCTCTCAGCTCGGGCTCTTGCTAAAAAGCAGCACTGCAACCTGGCCCCAAACACCTCCTTCACGCCCTCCAAGGAGCCCGGCTGTTACCTCGTGGGGAAGCATTAGAGGGCTTCCATGGCAGGAAATTAGATCATGGCAAATATGGGAACTCACTTTGATTAAACTGATGACAGATTTTATCCCCTTTTAGCGATGGAAAGAGAAAATCTTCCCTCCCCTCTATCTGTCAAAACACTGACCCACTAAAAAGCATAACTGAACAAGCTTAATAAAATGGTAAATCTTCTCCGTGTCACCATCTGGTGCAGTGTTTTACAACCTATTGCTGGTGATGCTGAAAGTCAACACGCTTTAGTCCACCGGACATCTTTAATAGAAGCTCCTGAATGGCACAAGGACCTGCAAGTTTATGGGATAAGCAAATGCCATCATATTTAATAATAACAAACAGGGTTCTGTTGGTGGAACTTGATCTCTTTCTCATCCGTTCTGTTTTCACTTACAGTAGAACACATTGACTGTATGTGGGAACTGATTGACTGTGACGTCACTCACAGAAAACAGTTTATTTCAACCTAACAAAGTCAATTCAGCCACCATTATTTTTGCAATACGGATGCTGGCGTGTTGGAGCCAGATGACAGTCAGTAAGCAGTGATTGGTCCGAGTCAGTCTGAGCCGATTCTATGGCAATTATTTCCCCTCATCCCTACCACTTGAAATCAAGCAATCAAACGTTTTGAATGTTGGGGGCCAGCAAGCTCCACCTACTTTTATTGAAGCACCTGGTTGATCAGTTTACAACTCGAATAACGTGTTCTACAGGAAAAATATCATTAAAAAAGAGAATTATCAAGAAAATGTTGAAAAGAGATAGCAGAATGGTTGTTCTGACAGAATGATTCGGTAACAGCTGTTTAGAAGCTCTATAGAAGTCTATGGGATTTTGGCTTCTTGGAGCCAGCAAGTACTTCCTGTTTGGAATGCCAGGGGGTGGAGTCACTCAGTCAAGTCCTTATAATGGTACAACCCAAGCTTTAGCTGGTATCTTCAAGCTTAGGAAAAAAACTGAGAGATCATAGAAAAGCGTTTAGATTAAATGTTGTGGATTCCATTATTCTACCATGTGTAATGCTCGGCGACAAATTTATAAATAAACTTAAATAAATTCTCCGGAAGTGTTTAGATATTTTGATCCCTAGCCCCAGTCCTATCCTAGGCACTTTAACATTGGGAGTTGGGTCATCTAGACCCACTAGACAGTGCGCTGAACTTGTTTCTTCAATGATTTGTGATCTTCACTGGTGTCCATGGATTACATGAAATCCTCTCCACCTTTATCCACCTTTGTCATGGTAGGGAGAACACGTCAATGGAAGGGTGGGGTCATAGGATAGCACAAGGGTGATAGCATCAAAACAAAGCTGGAACATTATAGCCTATTAATCAGCACTAAGTCTGCAGAAAGAAGAAAAAACATATGAAGGAAAAACAATCTGCCAATTGTGAAGCATGGTGGTGGAGAAGTGATGGTCTGGGTTTTTCTTAGCTTTCTTCAACATTGAAACCGGAGGAAGTTCGGAAATAAGATTAACCCTTTAACACCGGAGCTTTCGCTCGTGTATAGACATTCTTTCGACTACCATTACTCTTTAACGTCTACACAATCAACATGAATTGGCCATCGCAGAGAAAAGCGGCATTACGCCGCTACGCATCACGTGTTAACAAGGCAAAGCCGATATGAAAAGTGGCTTTTCTCCACGTCAGAATCAGCGGATTTACGGCGCAAACGGTTGAAGAGCCACAGTATGTCTATGTGCTATTTAGGTGTCATCGGCGACATCTCCGGTGTTGAAAGGGTTGAAGGTATTTTGTGGTTTGTACCTGGACCCTTTTTCCACTGCGATCCGTCAACGTTTGAAGGGCTGAAAGAGAGGCGGCTGTACTTATCCAACACCAAGAAGATTGTCACAGAACCAAACCCAACACGTGTTCCACTGAATGTCAGCACAAAATATGCTGGAGTCCAGCAAAGCTCCACCCTTTGTTCCAGGATGAGAAGCAAACCAGGACGTAACAAATGCTGCAGTTCCTCAAATGGCCTCTAGAGACTGGTTTCACAAAAGTTAAACAGATGCATTAGTGACAAGTCTCTCTTTGTGTGTGCTTTGCATGCGTGTGTGTGGATGTCAAAGGTAGGGTGGGGCCTCTTTTTTCTTTTTGCCTTTACAATCTGTTGTCTTGATTTTGTTCAGCGTGTTGTGTGAGGATGTGGATGAGCTGTGCATCAGTCGTAAAAACCCCACCGATGATGCATTCACTGACCATCAGGAAACAGGACTTTTGCAAAACTGCATCAACAGAAAATGTCTTTTAGGATAGACATAATTAGTAATGTTTGTGAAAAGGTTTATGAAATTTGAATATTTAAAATATTTTGACCAAAAAATAGTTTTTTGGGGGGGGGGGGATTTTTGGTTTTAGGGAGTGGTGAAACTATAAAAATATTAGTAATTATGCCAGTTATGCATACTAATAACAACATATTTTGTGATTAAAATATTAACGGATCGGTAACCCAGTTGGTTCGGTGCAGGGCTGACACATGGGAAATCCGTGTTCTATTCCCATGGGGGCTCAGTGTGCGTCCTTGGGCAAAGACCCTTCATGTAGTCACAGGTCTCCCTGTGCCGGTCCCCAGCCTGGATAAAATACAGGGTTGTGTCAGAAAGCCCATCTGGGGAAAAACTTTATGCCAAACCACTTTTGGCAGAGTTTGCTTGAAGGGAAAAGCACAACAACTGAACAACTATGTGACTTAAATGTAAGTTATATGTACAATTCTATAGTTTTTAATACTTGTTCTAGTCAAAATCTCCGTATTTTGCATATTTCCTGTTCAGTTATAGCATTGGCTCAGGGGTAGAGATACAGGAGGCTCATACTTACAACCCCCCCCCCCCCCATTTTTGAGTAATTATTTGTATCTTTATTGACAAAGATCATCAATAATAATAATAATTTTAGATGAAATAAAAATATAATCATAGTAATAAAACAATTAGAGAAACATATTTTTGATCCTTTCATTTGTAATGGGATTCCACTCTAAAACTATAAGATAGAGTAGACTTTACGCTAAAGTCACTGAGATTTTTGACATATATAAAGATGCCATTTTTTTGGGGTACAATAATAGATTTTTTTACAGTATAGATGAAAGATTTTTTAGGTTTAGTTTTTTTTTAGTTTCTATGGAAGCCTGCACAGCCAATAAACGTTGTTAACAAACAAAAAAAGTCAAATTAAAAATAAAAATATTATATTTAATGTATTTACAATAAGCATACAATCATGTATTCTTTACCAAGAAATATACATAACTTAAAGCTTTTGAATAGAAATTCAAGGAAAAAATATAAATTAAAGCAAAAACTTAACAGGGCATCTCAGTGGTTCTGAATGAAAGCTTTGAAAATATAATATGACATTTTCTTATGAAGATGCCCTTTCTGTTTTTTAAAGGAACACAGCAACAAGCCTAAGACCGTCTCAGACCATCGCCTCGGCACAAAGCGTCACTTCTAACAAAAGGCAACATGCTGTTGTTGGATTTGTGGTTTTGTGTCGATCCTGCAGTGCATTTTAAGCCGTCTCTGCTCTGACTGCTACGTGCTTCTAGCTTTTTGTGTGTCGTCTCCATCAGACTTTTTACCTTTTCATGAAGGGACGAGCAGAACCCCTTCAGTTTAAATGCTTTGGATTATTGAGCTTCGTCGCCCTCCACCAGTTTAAAAAGTTAGCCAATGTTCTCAAAGGCTCTGTCCGCAAATCTCCACTGCCATCTAGTGTTTGTCAGTGATATTACAGAACCATGCAAGAAGGAAGCACAGGTATAAATGCAGGCGAGGGTTCTTGGTGACTTGGAACCACAAATTCAACTTAAAGGCTCAAACCGAAGGATCGTCTGCATATAAAGAGTTTCCTGTTTCATTTACATTATGGCTTCACTTACAGGAAACACAGAAAGTATTGGGAAAACATCTCCTGGAAACGGCTTTTGCACAAAAGTGTGGTGTTGTGGACGTTAACTCTTTATACGCCGACGATCCGTTCACTGGAGTTCTGCTATAAAAGTCAACCACAAAGCAAGGCCATCGGAGAAGAGCCATGAGAAAAACAACATGTAAAAAAAGAAAAATAAATCTTTTACACTCGGGGGGGGGGGGGGGGGTGTTTTCTCATCACAAGGCAAAGCATCTCAAGCACGTTAAAGTGGCAAAAAAGAAACAGTCCTGCCGCCGTAGGTCGAGGAAGTGCTGTCACCACTCCGTTAAGTTGGCTCCTCGCTGGCGCCGCTTTTGTTTTGATGTGGAGCAAAGCAACCAACGGCTACCAGCTTTTCCAGTCACGAAAGAAAGATTAAGCTAATTCCTATATATGAACAGTTATCACATTCTAAATAGCGTTGCTTTCTAGATCAATATACAATATTCAGTAGGGAATGTCTTTTCAAGAAACCTCTGCACGATATGGTGGAAGTAAGTTTGAGGACATCACAGAGAGGCTACAAGCAGCCGGAGGGGCGGCGCTGAACTCCAGCACGCATGATGACACACATTTCCTACAGATCATTTCTATGGTGTCATTTTTGGCACTTGTATGGCACTACTATGTACAGAGGAGTCGGCACACACTGGATGGAGAGCTGGATGTGGTACCGGGGCCGTCCTAATCTGACCCACACTTCCAGGATCAGCTGATGGAGAAATGCGTTGTGAGAATGGATGAGTCTTCTCTGAAATACAGCGCAGTCTTGATACAAATTTGGTCCAGATTTTTGTCGTGTTTTTTTTGTGTTTTTAGCAGATAGATCCAAACTTCCAAAAAAAAAAAAAAAAAAGAACATTAAAACACTTCTTATTGATAACGTGCTGAAGTTAGCAGGAATCTGGGACCTCCGTAGGACTGACCTTTGATTTGGACTCTGGTGCCCTCTTCTGGCCGTCCTTTGTAATGAAAATGTGCTTTGAGACTTTTCTGTCTCACAAAGGAATTCTGGGAATATTTTGATGGAGAAACAGAAAAAAATGTTAACAAAAAGATGAAATTGATACTAAAGCTTCTTACTGGCACATTTAGTATCAGACTTTAGACACGTCAGAAGTCGAGCATCACGGTGTGTCGAGCATTAAGATGCATGTAAAGAATTGGGTCTTCAAGGCGCAGTTACGCTATTCTGGTCTAGCTCCCGTCCCAGCACACTCCCTGTTTCTACCCCCCTCTGTCCCTCAAAGAGATTGTATACGTTTAAATCTATTGCACAAATAGGTTGTTGGTGCAAAACCTCTCAAACATAGAGTAAAGTCCGGGAACTGCTGTGACAAAAAAAAAAAAAGGAAAATACATGTAAAAACATTTTTTTTTTTAAAAAGAGTCTCTTGGGTGTGACAGAGCCTGCTGCAATTTGATATGCATCGGTGCTGCTGCATGGGGTTTGACCCCCCCAGGGGAGAGGGAGAGATATTACCTCACTTCCTTCTTAGACATTGACTGTATCATAGAACTGGAGTGACTGTGACCATTTAAAACGGTTTACTTACGGCACCAAATAAAGGAAGTTACGTCAGTTGGCTTTTTTCCTTTTTTTTTGGTGATACGGACGCCATGTTTGGTGCCGGACGATATCATAAAGCAGTGATTGGTCCAAATTGGTCTGAGTGAACGTTAATATGGAAACCCCTTGCCAATTTCCTAAACTTGTTGGAAGTCCACACTTGGAAGCGAACTACGCGAAAATGTTTGGCCCAGCTGGCTCCACCTCCTTTTATTGAGGCATCTAATTGGTCAGTTTATAACTTGAATCACTTGCACTACAAGAGAAAATAGTAAGATCTGTTTATTTCTCCATAGAAGTCTATGGGATTTTGGCTTTTTGGAACCAGCAGGTACTTCCTGTTTGGAACTCAGTCTAGTTCTCATATATAGTCAATATTTTTCAATGTTTTTTCAATGATAGATCTTTAAAAAAATAAAAATAAAATCACAGGGGGGGATTAAAATGAACTGACAACGCACCATTAAAGCGCCTGAAACATTTCAGTTGAGTTGGTCTCCAATACCAAAACATGACCTCCTTAAGGAAAGTCAACTTTGCTTTTAATTTGTGTCAAATGTTAAAAGGTGATTCTTCACTGATAGAATCACAAAACAGCATCATTTCGGTTATTTTTTTGCTGCATTCTGATTCCATTTCTAAAGTTATGAAAATGTGCAGGGTTTTTATAAACCTAAATTATAATATTTTGTCCCATTTTGATATTTTGATTGACTTTGCTTCCATTCTTTTTGCATCTTCTAGTAATCAAACCTGAGAAACACAACAGGGAGGTAACCTGTCTAATAAAGCTCGGCTGTTACGACGAGGGGGACTTTTATTTTGGTTTGTGAGAAGGACCGCCTCTTCCTTTATTGCTGTTGACGTCAAGCCTGCCGTCAAAGATCTGACGCAAATGTGGAGGATGGGATGAGGTGGAGATCAGGACCTCGCTGAGGATGATGCTCTAACAGCGCTTCACATCACATCGTGAACGACTGACTGCAGAGCACAGCTATAAAACCGACTCCATGTTGTCACAGGTCTCGTGGTCCTCCAGGTTGTAGATGAACTTTGTTCTGCTGGTCGGGTTCTGACTGATCTCTTTGCCCAAATTGTCCAGAGTCACGTTGGAGGCGAACAGCTCGGTGGGCGTGAGGTAGCCCTCGCTGTTCTTGATGTACTTCCTGTAGTTCTTCCTCAGACACTGCCACGTGGTGGCGTACAGGACGAAGGCCGACGACTTGAGGACGATGGCGATGCTGACGTACAGATGCCTGTAGGCCACGTTGTCGTAGAGCATGCAGGCTCCTTTCTCACCGCAGACGGAGCTCCAGAACAGACAGGTGGAGTCGATTCCCATCCCGAAGATCAGAGGGGGGGGGATGAAGCCTGCAGCAGCAGCGGGGTGGGTGGGGGGGCGGGAGACAGACAGCAGGTCAAGAGTAAAGAAGAGCACTGCTTTGAGCTCAGCTGCATGCGGACTGACAGTCTGAGGAGGTCCGTCCGCAGCAGGTGACACATCGCCTCGACATTCGTATCACAGAGTCCAGTAAAGGACCGACAGCCAGAAGCAAAGCAGACACTTTCTGCACAATGAGACCAAACACAAGTGAAGGGAGGCCTCAGAAAGAGCGGGGCGGAGTCAAACACCAACTCCAGGTTCAGCCTTCCTACCATTTATGGATTTGTGTTGTGTTTTTAAGTAGCAATAAAGTCATTTTCTAGTGTGTTTTACTAGAGCGTGTTGTTGTTGACTGTACTAACTCCAGCTCCTGCAGAGATAAAAGATTGAATGGTTTGAAGCTGCAAACTTACAGCATTACTCACACAGCTTCTGTGGACATTATGTGCATATTGCGCAGATGGCGATATGTAGTTATATACGTAGAAAAAGTGAGAAAAGTTGTGCTGAAGTGTTCACAGATGCATAACGAACGAACCACATTAAAACCACATAAATAAAACATGCAAAGAACACGTAAAGCATCGTAGAACAAGAACCGTGCGTGATTATTGCATGATTTAGATGCAATTTATTAGTGATTCAAGCGTCAATTATGTAATTTTCACATGATCTGTGCACCGTATACGTGGTATAAAAGTTATGCATCTGTGGTACATGCATGAAAAGTCCGTTAAACATGCGTGGAATGGTCGTGGAAAGCCACAAATTTGCGTATGCATCTCACAAAAATCAAGCACAATTATGTAAGGTTTACGTAATACCTGCGTATAAACTCATTCATTCTTTTTCTATACCGTTTGTTCCCTTTCGGGGTCACAGGGCTGCTGGAGCCTATCACACACACATTCACTCTCACAGTTTTAGAGTTGCCAATTAACCTATGAAGCATGTTTTTGGACGGTGGGACTACGGTTCTCCAGAGATCCCGGAGAGAACCCACGCATGCTCGGGGAGAACATGCAAACTCCACACAGAAAGGCCCCCCCATTGATGTTCTGGTTCAGGTCCCCCAGCCGGGACTTGAACCGGGGGCCTTCTTGCTGTGAGGCAAGAGCGCTAACCACTGCGTAGCAATGTAGTTTTAAGATGGACATTGTGAAAGGTTCTTGAAGAAGTGACTTTTTATAATGACATCAGTAGACGTTACCAACAAAAGCAAGACGAGCAAACATTTGTTCTAGGAGCATCTGCTCGCTGATATGACGCCGAGCAACGGAGAGACAACAAGAAGTGATGATCTGTTGACGTTCCTGTTCTGGTCAAATGAATTTTCTTCAGAATTTGTTTGGTTATGGATCTCTAAATCGTTCCGTCTTGTGTGCACAGGTCTGTCGGTTTCTCTACAGTGCCTTGCTCCGCAGCACTTTCATTTGGAACGTGTAAAAGCCACCTAAACCATGAAGTGGGTCAAACTCTTATCTACTTAAAAATGTGGTTTGATGCGCAGCGTATGCAGACGGACTTTCTCCTGGACCAAACAGAGGAAGTGTGGACATTTTTTCTAGTTTACTGGTTCCTGGAGTTTCTCTCTAAAGTGCAGTTCCAGCAGATTCACCTGATTTGATTTATAACATAATAAAGTTTCTTTACATAGTTTTTTTCTCCTGAAGTATTTCATAACTACCAGATGTATTTTTTTTGTTGTTGTTTATTTTTCCTCTGGGATTTTAACAGACAGTTATGTTCAAAAGTGTCAAACATTTC
Source organism: Oryzias curvinotus (assembly GCA_023969325.1). Lineage (NCBI taxonomy): Eukaryota > Metazoa > Chordata > Actinopteri > Beloniformes > Adrianichthyidae > Oryzias > Oryzias curvinotus. The sequence continues at coordinate 26,882,302 of CM043708.1, read as the reverse complement.
TTACCTATCAGCCTTAAAAGCAGGAACAGAACTCCGAGGGCGTAAGACTTCAGCTCCGGACTCACAGTCCTGACCCATGAAAGGAAAAGACCATCACTGACAAGTTTAAAATGCTAAAAAAAATTAAGCCAAAACTACAGTAGCTACATACATTTATTTTATCATTTAAAAAGTTTCAATCAAATGCTACGACAACACATCCAAATTTTCACCACAGTTTTAAAAAACAAAAGGTTTTCTCAAAAACTAATTTGTTGCTGATTAACTTTGGAAGTTTCAAGAACTTAAATGAAACCACTACGTTTCCCTAAATCCTCTGTTCAGTTTCTCTCAGATTACTCCCATTAATATTCCTCATTTAGGTGATAAATCAGCAGCTTGATGTGGTCAGCGGCACGTCACGGCGCCCTCTTGTGGACGTGTCGCGCCGTACCTGATGAGGATGATGACAGAGGGGGTCTGAGCCATGGCCCCGATCATGCTGCACACACAGATCACACACAGGAAGGTGAGGAAGGCCCGCTGGCAGCCAGGGCTGGGACACTTTCCCGGCAGAGCCACCGCCTCCTCGCTGCTGCTGGATATGCAGGTGCAGCTGGTCAGGTTCTGCAGAGGCGAGACGTCAAAGCGTCACATTTAGGCCTAAGCCCCTCACGCCGCCTCTGCAATCGGTTTGCCTTACTGCTTTGGTGCAGCCGGCGAAGCAGGCGGACAGGTAGGTGACTCCGTTGGACCCGCAGACGGGGCTCACCGATGCCGTGTAGCAGTTGCAGTTGCTGATGCACGCCGACTCCAGCGGCTGCTGCGTCTGCAGCGTCCTGCAACAGAGGTGAGGCGGCGCCGTTTAGCTCTTGACCCTGCAGCTATGCAGAACGTGCAGCTACAGCAGGCCAGGAGTTCTAAAGGAGGTGCTGGTTCTCACTCATTGACGTAGGCCACCGTCACCCCGGCAACCGGTCCCGTGTTGCAGCCCAGGAAGAGGAAGGAGACGTAGCAGGCGGTGGACACCAGGTTAACCAGCATGGCCATGCGGACGGCCCCCAGAGCTGACAGGTTCAGCTTCTTCACCAGCAGCCCCCCGAGGAAGATGCCCAGACAGGCACAGGGTATGGCGGTCATGCCTGGGGAGAGAAATCACAACAGAGGGACCAAATCAAAGTTAAACCACCTGCTTAATCGCTTGATGCCTTTTGATTCCAGTATGCATCAAAGCAAAAACAAAGAAGACATGTTTTTCATAGCGGAAAAGAAATTCATCAAGGAGTTGAGAAAACAGCTCAACTTTGTGAACATTTGAAAATGACAATAGCTAGAAATTTTTTAAAAGGAACTCTGTGTTTTTGATTATTCCCCTTTGTTTTTCTCTCCTGTTCCTCCTCTTTATTTCTACTTTAATTTGTTTATTATTTATCCAGGTGCCCTGCGCCAGATTGGCGGACTGTCCAGGGGGCCCCCTGCCTTCGTCCACAAGTGGCCGGGATAGGCTCCAGCAGCCCCGTGACCCCGACAGGCAGAGGATGAATGAATGAATTTATCCAGGTTTCATCCCATCATCATACTGATATAAAGTAGTTTCTGGGATTCAGATTACTGTGATCTCCTCATAAACTTGACTTTTTGTGTTTTTCTACTATGTCTAATTATATTCATGACTTATGAATAAAAAATAATTAAAAATAATAATAATTTAAGGCACATATTTTTGATACTTGATCTGCATATGCTATTAAGATTTTTGACACAGTGTTTTGTCTATTTTTTCTGATTATAGTGTTATTTTTAATCATAGTCATGATTTTTCTAATGAAAACAATCTGCATATATTTTAGATAACTGATCTGCATTTGCTATGTTGATTTCTAAAATAGAGTTATGTCTATTTTTTACAAAATTATTAAGTAATTCATCTCTGTCACGTGGTTTATTGATACAAAAGGATCCCTTAATTCTGTCTGATAAAAGTTATGAACCGAATGATGATAAATCATGTAATAAAATGGTTACGGTAGATCAGGGGTGGGATTATATAAATTCGCTTTCTTCCACTCCCTTTCAAGCAATGTTTAATTTAATGTGTAATTATCCTAAGTTTGGGACGTCTCTGTACGAATGTATAACTGCTGATTGTATTGTTCTGTGCATTATCCTTGGTTTGATTCCTTGAAATAAACCATTTCAAATCCAAATTAAAAAAATATCAGAGTTTCTACATCATCACATCTTTGTGTAGAAACCGAGTTTCTCCTAAATTTAAGCTGTAAAAATGCATCCGTGATTTGTTTGTGGTGTTTGGAGCAAAGCTTGTTAGAAAATTTGGCATAAAATCTCCAAAAGTTGTGTCGTGTTAAAGCCTCGTGTGTTAGTCACAACTGCCCTTCCAGGTGGATCCAGGCTGTGTGCAGGTGAACAACGGGAAAACACAGGTGGCACTAGATATCAAAGTTGTAGAGCGCTCGGGGAATCCGTAGAACAAAAATGTTAGTAGATTTTAACCCCCCAAACCCTGTGGACTGTGCAAAGAGCCTGTTTGTGCAAGAAATTAGACAATCAGAGTGTAGTTTGTTGGTGTGGATGTCCTACCGGCCCGTAGGATGCACGCCAATGCGAGCAGCTCTTGTACGGGTCAGTCCCCGTATGATAAATTCTATTTTCTACCTTCCTAGAAGGCCGAAAGCGCCTCACAATCAGTCTCATGCACCCGTTCACTCACACAATCACCACCAGAGGCAACATGGGGTTCCGTGTCTTGCCCAAAGACACTTTGACACATGGGTGGGCGAAGCGGAAACCAATCTTCCAATTAGAGGTCGACCGCCTTACCACGGCTCCTTCGCCGCTCTATGGGTGCACGTGACTAAGACGTTGGTCACATGTTGGGGATTTTTACGTCGTCCAGGCCTGTAGAGGGTCATTGAGAGGCTAGTAAAGCCACCTCAAAGGATGTCATGAAAACGGAACATACCATTGTCATTTGAAGGGGTAATGTAAGTTACACGCAGGGCTGATGCTGTCTTCCCGTGTCCTTACACCACACTCCAGTCATTAGGGAGACCTGAGTACCGGCTTCTGTTGGTCCCATGCAAACGTTGCACGCACGGGGTGTGCACGTGATACATCAGTACCCATGGGACGCCCACACAAACTATACTCTGTCTAATTTCCTCACTTCTGACAGTCAGGCTGCATGCAAGGAGCACCCACTTATCAAGTGAACGGCACTAACGGGCTCCCTACACAGTCTGTAGAATGGGGGGGGGGGGTCAAACAAAGAAAAATCAGTATAAACACCCCTTTTTAAGAGCTGTCACCCACAAACAACCCCTTTACATCCTAATGGGGGGTGATGTTTGCTTGCATTTCTGTCACTTGAGGTGAAAAGACGATATACTAACTATATTTTAACATTTTTGGCTAAAACTACATTGGGTCGAGGGATGGAGCCAGCGTACCTAGCAGCTGGTTGGCTGAGGAGGTGGTCAGGTTGAACTGCTGCTCCAGGTATTTCCCCAGGAAGGCGGCAAAGCCAGCAACCACTGCAATCTCCATGCAGGCTGCCAGTGCAATGCAGCTGAACACGGGGTTGGACAGAAGGTGCCTGGTCACCCGCGGGATCACTGAGGAGCATAGTCATGGGGGAAAATATATTACAAACGAGAAACCAAACCCTCAGTTTGTGTTTGGTCGCAGCGTTTACCCCGGAGGTGCTCCCACACCGACAGCCCACTGTTCATGTCAAAGCTGCCGTTGGACTTGGAGCCCCGGTACTCCTGGCTCAGAGACGGGGGCAGCATGGCCTGCTCGCTCTCCCCTCCAGCCTCCATTTCCTCGTCCAGAGCCTGGGGGAAGCCGAACATGAAGAGGGCCGACAGGAAGAGTAAGGCACTGCACAGGAGGAAGCCGCCCCACCAGGCCCCGATCCAGCGAGGGTCGTCTGGGGTGATGTCCAGTGTACCTGGATAAAGGTAGAAAAGTTCAGCCATTATTGAGGAGAGAGATGACCTACAAATCATAGAAACATCGACACTCACTGGCCATTTGACAGGCACACCTGTCAGACTGGTCACTAATGTACATTTCTAATTGGCCAATCAGGCAGCAACTCAATATATTTAGGGATAAGACGATCTCCTGCGGCTCAAATCGAGCATCACAATGAGGAGGAAAGGTGATTGAAGTGACTCTGAATGTGGCATGGTTGTTGGTGTCAGACGGGCTGGTCTGAGTGTTTCAAAGACTGCTGATCTACTGGGAATTTCACCCACAACCATCTCTAGGGTTTACAGAGCATGATCGGAAAAAGAGAAAATATCCAGGGAGCGGCAGCTGGTTCCAACTGATAGAAAGACAACAGGAACTCAAAGAACCACTGGTTCCAACCGAGGTCTGCAGAGGAGAATCTCTGAACGCACAACACGTCCAACCTTGATGCAGATGAACTACAGCAGCAGAAGACCACACCGGGTGTCACTCCTGTCATCCAAGAACAGGAAACTGAAGCTACAATTCATACAGACTCAGCAGAACTGGACAATAGAAGATGGAAAAATGTTGTCTGGTCTGATGAGTCTCTATTTCTGCTGCCACATTTGGATAGTTGGGTCAGAATTTGGCGTCAACAACATGAAAGCATTGATCCATCCTGCCTAGTATCAAGGGTTCAGACTGGTGGTGGTGGTGTCATGGTGTGGGGGATATTTTCTTGGCACACTTTGGGCCTGTTAGTACCAGCTGAGCATGGTTCCAACGCCACAGCCTACCCAAGTATTGTTACTGACCATGTCCATCCTTTTATGGCCACAGTGTGGCGTCTTCTGATGGCTACTTCCTGCAGGATAAGGCGCCATGTCATAAAGCTGGAATCGTCTCAGACTGGTTTCTAGTACATGACACTGGCTGGACTCTAGAGGCCTCCACGGTCACCAGATCTAAACCCAGTACCTTTGGGATGTGGTGGAACGGGAGATCGGCAGCATCTGTGTGATGCTGTCATGTCAATTTGGACCAAACTCTCTGAGGAATGTTTCCAGGACCTTACTGAATTTATGCCACCAAGCAGTTCTGAAGGCAAAAGGGGTCCAACCCGGTACTTACAAGGGCTACCTAAAAACTAAAACACTAAGCGTGACCCCTATAGTTACACCTACTTTGTAAGGTCAGCACTCAAAGTTTGAGCAAGTTTGTAAAATTTTTTTGTCAACAAAGAGAATTTTTAAAGTATTTTATTTTAACTTAATTTTTAATGTAAGATTATGACACACAACTGGCAACCCTAAAGGTCGGAGGTCATGTCTACAATGGGGTTTTTCCCCTTGACAAAAAAAGTGCAAAGAATCCCCCCCCCCCCCCCCCACAAAAGGCTCTTTGTTCCTCGTACCTTAAAAATGAAAAAAGTAAATAAAATGCTGTTGCCATGGAGACAACAGATTTCAGGCGTTTTAGGAGAAATCTTACGAAAATAATCATCAGCAGCTTGTGATGAAAATAAAGATCTCACAGCAGACGGTCCGTTTGTTTTAGTTTAAATAAATGTAATCCCTGCTTCACATCCATCCATTGTTTTAACTCCCTTGTCCCTTTTGGGGTCATGGGGCTGCTGGAGCCTATCCTAGCTGCTGGTTGGTGTAGGCAGGGCATTTTGTGATCAGGTTTTCAGCCAGTTGCAGGTCCACACACACCTAGGGGTAATTTAGAGACACCAGTTAACTTAGGAAGTGTATTTTTGGGCTGTGAGAGGAAACCATAGAAGCTGGAGAAAACCCACACATGCACAGGGAGAACATGCAAACTCCACTCAGGAGGGTCCCAGCTGGGATTTGAACCAGGGTCTTCTTGCTGTGAGGTGCTGCCCTTAACACTTTGTTTGGATTTAACATGAAATTCAACATAGTTTAAATATATAATAATAACACACATATTCACAGGGATTTTTATGAAACATGGGAAACCTTGTTTGTCGGTTCACTCACTCGTGTCGATGAAGACGGCGTCAACGTAGACTTTGGTGCAGACTGAACCCAAGATGAAGCCACAGGCGGGGCCAAACACTAATGTGGAAAATAAGATCCCTGAAAAAGATGAGACACGTTGGTAGATTTAATCTGGATCCTGCTGGATAGAAAATAAAATTAAACAAAGTGCATTTCACATATTCTAACACTAGGGGGCAGCATTAGGCCCTGTGCAAAAGTGTTTACCCTAAGCTAAAATTGGATACAGGTAGTTGTTCCACATCCTGGTGGGGAGTGGAACTGTGGTATTGAACATCATTCGACTGTTGATAATGAGCAAGGAGTGGAGTGGACACTCCCCTCAGTCAGAATCCACAGGCAACTCCACTGGGATCGATTCCCTCATTGGTCATGTGGTTGTTTTTGTTAGAGTGGGTTTAAATTAAGGTTAATCATGAAAGTCCCTTTGTCTGTCAAAGTTTTTTTTATAATTATTTAGACCATAAAATTATAACATCCAGAAGAAGAAGCGGTCCAAACCTGCCTGGTTCTGTGGAACAAAACACCTTTAGCATCTTTGTCTGTAACTGAGACGTTTTTGAGGGAAAGTTGAAGATGTTTAAAATGTCTATTTGTATTCACTGATTATGCAAAAAAAGGGATGTCTGATGTGATGAAAAAAAGTCACTTTTTTTAGAACACTAATTATTGTTACATAGATATTTCTTAAAACTACAGAATCTTTTATTTTCCAAAGTGTATCCTCTACAAGGCTTTTGACAAACTTTATTATTTTGATTTAAAAAAATTAATTTTCAGCAAAATAACTTGGTCAACCAAAAAAAAGAAGCAAGATCAGAGGCACATAAAATATGGATAGATGGGGGGGAAAAAAAACATTTTTAAAAAATTGTGAGCAAGTTATATACAAAAATAATGTGTCGGTTATGTTCTTCTTTTTAAAAATCCACTCCAATTATCTTTTCCTTTGTTTTCAAAGCCTTTCCACTGGTCTGTCTTGTAATGATAATGTGAGCATTTTAAGCCAAAAAGAAAAAAAAAACCTGTGTCCGTTTTCTAGTTTCTGCAGAGCGGCAGTTCATTAGAAATTCCCCCTTTAGTTGTGGACAGGAACTAGCTTACAGCCCCTCGACCAAACATTAGCGCTGCAAAAAAGAATGGCGAGCAATATCGCAGCTACCCAGCCGTACTGTTCCGATCCAGACGCCAGCTCAGACGAGGAAAACAAAGACTTAGTCTGCAAGTGGATGCATCGGAATGGAGCAGAGCAGGGAGCTTGCCCATTATTTTTTTACGTCACAAATAAGTTCTTTTTGAAACATTGTTTAGTTCGTCTGCTACTGATTCACAATGATTTGAATAAAGAAAAACTCAGAAATGGAAATAAGTCCAATTTTCTTAATATATACAGTATTTCCTCCATTGGCAGAAAAAACTGCAAGAACATGTTAAAAACAGCAAAAAAAAAATACAATTTTCATTGAAGTGGGTTTTTAATTCTTGCTATTTATTGATTACAAAAAAACTGTGCTTAGTTGTACTTTTTCTTTATCTCAAAGTGGTGTTTTGTGTTTGCAGACAAGCTCAACAGAATCCCCCCCCCCCAGTGTCTGACAGACAGTTCAGTTCAGCTGAGTCACTCGTGAGCTCTGCAGCTGACAGCCAGTGAACACCCTCCAAGATCCTCCTGCGCCCTCTATCGAGGTCAATGACAGACAAACAGGGGCCGCTAATCCACGGCGTGCTCCGTGTACTGTGGAGTCACGGACACGGCGGAAACATCTCCTCCTGCTGGATTCGACCTGCAGCAGCGCTCGATAACTGTAGCATGAGCGAGCAGACTCACAGCGGTAACGACAACGACGTGAGTGAGGAAACATTTAAGAATGATGAAACATTATTCTGTCTGAGAAAAAAAACTGTGGAATTTGCAGGAAGCTGGATTGAAACGTCCGTCATTGTGATGTGCACACGCTTACAGATATGCCCCCTCATCGCTTATTACGGGGAGAGCGTAAATCCTTCAGGACTCACTGACCTGCACTGATCAATAGCAGCCCTGATGCGGTTTGGCTGAGAATGCAAAAGCGCTGTCTTCAGCTGAGCTACAATGTGCTGCGGCTGCACACATCAGAGGCTTGGCTGCTGCCAGGCCGCGGGTTTGAGTGCCGGCCTGACATTACTGTGAGGGAACTTTTCTAGAGATCATTTGAGCAACATTTTATTTGTTTATGCATCTCCAAGAAAGACAAAAGAAACAACATGCAGCATATGATTATGTACCAATTATGAACATAAATGCTGGTGTGTCCCAGTGACTGTAAATGGGAACTGGACTGAGTGGCCCCTCCCCTCTGGCATTCCAAACAGGAACTACCTGCAGCTTTTCCTCCGTCATTCTATTGGTCAGAATTACCATTCTTGCTCTGATACCTTCTTTAGCCCTTGTGCTATCCTTTGACCCCCCCCTTACATTGGCGTGTTCTCCCTACCATGACAAAGGTGGATAAAGGTGGAGAGGATTTCATGTAAGGTGGACAAAGACAAGACTGTGGCTGGCTGCAGGACCTGTCTCCCGGGTGTTTCATGGACTATTTATTTTAATTATTTTAACAATGTTTTTATGAGGTCCCTCTTTAAAGTTTAATTACTTTAAACTATCATAAATCATTGAAAAAAAAAGGTTCAGAGCACTGTTTAGTGGGGTCTAGATGACCCAACTCCCAACGTTAAAGTGCCTAGGATAGCACAAGGGTTAGCATCTCGATAATCCATTTCCTTTCTTATTTAAGTTATAAACTGGCCAATCAGATGTCTCATTAAAAGTCAAATTAAAATAATTAGGGTTTTTCTCAATGCTCTAAACGCAATTTCGTTGTTCATGCTTTAATGACAAAGACAAACAAATGGATCTTGAATCTATTTCGTGTGGCCCGCTTTTAAGTGGAAGGGGGCGTGGCCTTTTAACAAGCTCAGTCCTGACTGGCGACAGTGGTTGCCATTCAGTCACCATCATGTTGGAGCCACATATAGTCAGTTAGCAGTGGTTGGTCCGAATAGGTCTGAGTCATTGTTGCCATGGCGAAATGGTGCATTTAGTGCAGCCTCAATTGCGCAACACCTGGATCATGGCGTGCCCTAAGATTACTCAGCTCATGCTAATAATGTCATTCTTTACTAACTATTGTAGACATTTTTATTACTTTTCTTTATTTTCCTTATAAAATGTATTTTTCACGTCTGCCTGTCGTTAGTTAGTTAGTTGGTATCAGTATTTGACATAAAGACGGCAAGTAATGCAGTAAAACAGCTGCACTTTTTCAGACCATAAATAAACAATTGATCATTTGTTTATGAATGGATTAAGGATTTTTGGACGATTTTTACTGTTGGTGTTGCACAAAATTAGAAAAAGGCCAAATATTTTTGGAGTAATCCCAGTGATGAGTTCTGTGATTTTGTTTTTTTATGTTTTATAAGACCTAAAAATGATATTCACAATAACATGTTTAAAAAAAAAATCAAATCAAATCCCTCTGATACGTTTCACAAAGACAGACAGAAGGACGTCACACACCAAGCAGAAATGAACCTATAGATAAAAATGATGCCAGGAGTTTATTTCTTCAAAAAATGGACAAAAGATCAAAGAAAGAGGAAGGATTTGATTTGTCATTTCTTAATATTAATATTTCCAGGCTTTGTTTGTTTTGTTCTGCAGCATGTTCATATTTATATAATTTGATAGATTGTATTTTTATGGAAAGGAAAAATACATTATTTAAGGTTTAACTTGATTTATTATGGATTAACATTCCTGTCAGTTTTTATTCACATTCATGTTCAAAGGGTAAGTTTAAAAGGTTTAAAAATTTAGCTTTAGAGTGTTCAGTAAATTTTCACCTAAAGCGTGTTTTGGATTTAGGGATACGAGCGCATAAAATTCATGCATTTTTTGAGTAAAAGGGGCAAAAAAAAGGGGCAACACGAAAGGATGTCGTCAAATTGTGTGTGTGTGTGGTGGTGGTGGTGGGGGGGGGGGGGGGTAAGTTAGTGTAGAACCGCCAAGGTAATATGTTATCATATTTATCTGAAAGGCTCAAGAAAAGCATGATAAAGGTTAAAGGCATGTTCCTGGAGATGTTTAGGGGGTCTGATTGGGACGTGGAGAACTGTAATAAAAAGGTTTCAAGTGCTCCTCTGCGGCTCCAGAGGAAGAAAATCACCTCCGTCAGACTCGGCTCCACGGGAAGAAAGGCGCTACGACTCTCAAATGAATGAAATTTTGCTATGAAAATCTCAGAAACAGTGTTATGTCTATTTTACTGATATAGTATTATTTTTAATCATATGAATGACTTTTATAAGTAACATAATCTGCATATATTTTAGATAACTGATCTGATCTTTTCTTTTTTTCTTTCTTGGTTTCTCAAAAGATCTTGTCTGATAAAAGCTAGGAACCGGAAATTGATAAATCATGTAATAAAATGGTTATAGTATAACCGGGCGGGATTATATATGTTCGCTTCCTTCCACTCCCTTCAAGCAATATTTATTAATATGTCTAATTATCCTAAGTTTGATTAGTTACTGTATGAATGTACAACTGATGATTATATTGCTTTTGTGTATTATTTCTATTTAATTGCTTGAAATAAACCATTTCAAATCAAACCAAACCAAATCAAATCAAATCAATCCCCCTTTGATCAGGGAGTGGCTCCTGAGTGCGGCGGGGACTGCAGCTTTCCCTCAAGTCCAGCTCCAAGAGGGAATTTCACGAGTGGAACTGTGACTTTAAAGTCTGTCCTCTTTGAACCCATTGGAGAGCATCCGTCCCAGGTTCCTCAGGAACGTTACAAGCCGTTCCCTCCTTGCTTTTAAACTCTCATAGACTGATGCTAGAATTGATATTAACAAAAGGACAAACTGAAGATTTTATTTATGGGTCTCATAAAAGCAGCTTAAAGACAGAGATAAAAGAAGATTTAGATGTTCAGCCTCCTCCTAGTTCAATATGCAGCTCAGCAGCTCTTCTATTAAGTGGTGGAAAATGTTTACCTCTCTGCACAAATGACTCTAAAACATTTTTATGCTGACATAATTAACAAATTAATCTAATTTGCCGAGCTGTAAATCCGAGAATAGCAACGTAAAGACTCTGGGAGCCCACAAACGGATTTCTGAATTCTGCCCTGGAACTGGTTCATCCTGGATTAACCCTTGTGCTATCCTATGACCCCACCCTTACATTGACATGTTCTCCCTACCATGACAAAGGTTGATAAAGGTGGAGAGGATTTCATGTAATCCATGGACACCAGTGAAGATCACAAATCATTGAAGAAAAAAGGTTCAGAGCACTGTCTACTGGGTCCAGATGACCCAACTATCAATGTTAAAGTGCCTAGGATTATAGCACAAGGGTTAAACCAATCTGAACCGCGGCTACTTCCACCACCTCCTGACTTAATAGAGCCGTTAGTTTAGACAAAATCAACTAAAACAAAGTAGTAGTTCTTCTAGACTAGAGGACAGAGAAAAATGTTGCTGTAACTTAGTTTTATGATTCTAATGATTGTACTAATGATATTATTTTAATTATGTAACAATTGTATGTGTTACTGCTGTTTTCTCTGGATTTTTGTTCTCCGTCTCTCCTGCAACTCGTTTTTTTTTTTTTTTTTCTTTCTTGGTTTCTCAAAAGATCTTGGCTTTTGCCAGGCCACAATTGAAAAGAAGAATTTCTTTATTCATCTTAAATATATAAATAAATAAAATAATGATCAATGCTGTATATCTATAAAGACTCTCATTCATCCAGGTTGGTTCCATTGTAGTAGGTTTAGGGGATGTCATCTGGACTTGTTTTTTTAAAAAAAAAAAAAAACAAGTCCAGATGACATCCCCTAAACCTACTACGATCAATGCTGTATTTTACACGTCTCACAAATGTTGGCAAAAAAGATTATTATTCTAAACTGACTTAAACCAGATCCACCAACCATAGACCAGTGGATCTAAAAATGAAAACAAGTTTATACGATATGATATCTGACTGCCTAACTACAACTAAGAGTTGATGTTTTTGTTGTTGTTGTTGAAAAGATGGATGAGAGTGACTGCTATGTTTGAACTACGACTGTCGTCCTAATGCCCTCATTTTGCAAATGTGACTGTGTTTATATGGACATGTAAGCACGTGTGCGCACGTGTGTGCACGTGTGTGTCAGAAGTCAGAACTCTGTCTCCCCTCCGGTCACCGGCGGGAGGCGTCCCCAGAGTTCTTTCCACACTACAACTCCCAGCAACCCCCAGTGCTCACATCCTGGAAGCTGCACACCTGACGCTCATTCACTCAATCAACCACAGCACACTGAAGCTCTGCACTGAATGAAGCTCAGGTCAAAGTATTGTTTGTGCCACTCTTTGTGTTATATCTGGACCTGATCTTCTGTTTCCTGACCCTGACTCTGTTTACCTGCTGCCTGTCACGACTGTCGTCTGGATTTTTGACTACCCTGTCTCTTCTCTGATGATCTTATGTAGGGATGGGAATAGAAGCCCCATGAAGCTTCCCTTGGGGTTCATGCAATTGTGCCGGAAAAATAAACCACCCATTAAGGGCTTTGAAACCACACAGAATAGCGGCATCTGGTGGCAGACTGGACGTATATCATAAGCTCCAACTAAGCTCCTTGTAACACTTCATTGTGGAAAAAATAAAAATAACGTAAAACAACACAACGAGTTACGTTTTCAGTGAGGAGTGCTTGACACAGCAAAACACACAAGAAGAAAAGAAACAAAGGGCAAAAAGAAAAAAGATATGTAACTCCCTGGTCTTGCACCCAGGATCTCTAGATGCACACACCATGACTTTTCCACTAAGCTATCTCTGCTACTAATGATATTTCATGCCATTACATATTTGTAGAAGTATTTTCTTTATGAATAACGTTCATAGTGTACTCTCTTATTAAGAGAAACCAAGTTGAAACGATCCTGAGCCACAGTACGATTTTTAACCAGGAACTATGGGAAAGTGCAATGAACTGATGCTGTTTCCAATACAGGGGAAACAATAAAACTGGTCGGAAAACATTCGGGATTCATTTGTATTTACAGAGAATAGCGCGCCACACTGTTCGAACACAAGTGACATCTGAACCGTGGTTTAACAAAACAAAACATTTTCCGCTTCAAACGCCATCAACCACGTGATCTGCGCTAGTTGACACACGCCCCGAAACATTGTGTCTGCTTCATGAACAGTGTTGGGCAGTAACGCGCTACTAAGTAACGCGTTACTGTAATCAGATTACTTTTACAGTAACGCAGTAATCTAACGCGTTATTTTGAAAAAGCTAGTAATCAAATTATAGTTACATGGACGAGTAACTACGCGTTACTTTTGTACGATATTGTCTTAGCAGAATAACACGTTATTTGTACTTTTTTGTCAATAAAATGCGTTGCTTTTGCAAGTCGCGACTGAGTGACGTAATCCACCTGAGACGCGACTACCGCCGGTGCGCAGCTGCAGCAGCTAACTTAGCAAAAACATATTCAACATGCATCATCGAGCTGGGAGAAAAATACGCATTGTCGAGTTGGAAGTACGCACATTGTTTTACTTTAGTTGGTACGAGTGGAAAGAATGTTGTGGTCCGTTGCCAACTATGTGGCGGGAGCAAGACGTTTTCGACGGCGAAAAACTCCACATCAAACCTTTTGAAGCATTTAAAAGGGACACACAGCACGACGCAACTTGTTGAAAAAGAAGTCAGATTAGCGACAGCAAGAGAGTCTAGGGTGAGTCTGCCAGCCAAGCAACCAAAACTGGATTTCTCCCGCGAGCCCCGTGTAACGTTAGAAGAGCTTAATCAACTTGTTGCGGGATACATTGTGGAGAAAATGCTGCCACTTTCTACTGTGGACTCCTCAAGCTTTTCGCCAAAATTCCCTCAAAAAAGTGAACAGTAGTGTCAAGCCTTTATACTTTTTGTGATTTGTTTTGTTAGTACCTTCAGCAGTTAAAAAAAAACGAGTGGCAGTTAAAGAGGTCAATGATTCAATGATTTTACCTTGTTATAATGGCCTTCCTTCATCATTAGTTTACTAAAAGTTATATTAATTGATTCATGCATGTTTGAGTAATCTTGTTTTGTTCTTCAGCTGGAGCTTGAGTTTATAGTAAAGCAGCAGGTATGGTTCAAAACTGTCCCATAGCCACTTTCCAACAATATAAAGGAATAATTTAAAAACTGCTGTCTGTTACAGTTGAATTTTAAAATGAAAAACTTTACAGTTCTACACTTTTGAACAGGAAGTCAACAGAGCCGTTTGTTTTTAAGCCGTTTTAGATCAATTTGGGGTGTTACAGTGAACAAAATGTAAACTGCTGTGCTGATCTACATATGTTCTAGTTTAAAGAGTTGAAAAAAACACACAATAGGTCTCATTTAAGTTTTGAGATTTAAATTGAACAACTACAAACAATTAAATTTATAAGATTGCCTTAAAATTATAAAGGGAGCTGATTTTATTTATTTACAATATGTTGTATTTTTATTTGGAAAACAACTCGACATTGTTTTAAGTTAAAGAGCCAAAGGCTAAATTTGTTTGTTTTGCGAGTTTTGCACTTTACAATAAAGTTTTTATTGTGAAACGCTTCTGTATTAAAGTACTTTGTAATCAGTAATCAGATTACTTTTGAAAAAAGTAACTAGAGTAGTAATTAGATTACTTTTCGAAGAAGTAATCAGTAATCAGTAATCCGATTACTTTTCCAGAGTAATCTGACCAACACTGTTCATGAAGGTGAAACAAGCGGTGAAGCGTCTGTATCAAACGGGCCATTCCTACTCTCATGCCTGTTATCGACTCCTGCCTGCCTGACCCTGATTTAGCTTTGTGAGCTTTTAGCTGAGCTAATAAACATGCTGCATTTGGAACCAGCTGTCTGCCTGTTCTTGTGACAGCATTTACATGTAAATGTATATACATATAAGCATGTGTGTATATAAATAGTTATAGGTGCTCTAATTCTCTGCCTTCGATTCTAAATCAGCTGGTAAAAACTTGTTTTTGTATTTCTGCAATGAACCTAAAAAAACAAAAATACTATTTTCATCAGTCTTTATATACATAATATAATTAATTACATTTATGCTCATTCTTTTTTTTAGTCTTCCTGAAAAAAAAAAAAAAAACTTTAAATCACTTTTAGTTGTTTTTTTTCACTTTTTGCAGTTTAATAAATATTTTATATTGAAAATTCAACCATTTTAATTAGATTAATTAAACTTCTGATTCTTTGTGATATGTGCTACAATACTGACCATGTAATTAATAAAAAAAATAAACACGGAGACATGATGTTTACGCCGTAAATGACACATGAGGACATAGCATCGCTCTCTCCTAATGGAGCGATAAATGATGGACGAGGATAAATGTGCCGCAGAAGAGGTCAAACTGCCCGTCTCCACTGCACATGAATAATTTCACACTCAGCCTCACATTATGTCTCTGTTCAATTGCCGCTCCTTTCTATCTTGGCAAAGGTGCCCCACGGAGGTGCTCCTATAAAACAACCCGGGCCGGGCCAAGCGGACAGCGCCTGCTGAGTCAGGGTCCATTCTTTTCTCTGCTGTCCCACAGCAGAGGAGTAATAACTCCAGCCGAGTCAAAACATTTTGCTGCAGTGGACTCCGCTTGCAGCATCACACCACTTCATTACGCGCATTACAGCGATGAACAGAGGCAATAATATCACTGGGGGGGCGGCGGGCTGAGCTGTCTGTTAGAGCTGCAGTGCTTGCTGTTTGCGGACGTCTCCGACTGCAGAGTCGTTTATTTTGAACTTTATAGTTCAGTCATTTGTCCTGTTGCTGCTGCTGCATTCTGCTGGTTATATCCTCCCTGTAAAAACTGTAATATCAGCTCCCCTCCTGCATGCTGAGCTTTAGCTTCTCTCTTGAGGGGCAGTTAAAGAGCCAAACCGGAGAACTAAAGCCGTGACCCAAGACATCGTTCATTCAGTCAATATTTACGTTTACAAGGATGAAGTTCCTCTATGCTGATGATCAAGCACTTTTGTTGATGCATCAATCTGATGCTGATCAGATGTTGGTCCTGATGACTGATTTATTCAATTTATGTGTATGAGATTTAAAGCCTTCGTCACATGCACCCTGTGGGGGTGGGGTTGACCTGTTCAGGCGCTGTACAGGTGGTTTTTGGGGTGTCCATGGTGGGTTGTAGAGAAGGGTGGCTTGTATCTTTAGGGGAGTGCAGGTGTGTCTTGCAGTCATGAGGCTTGTAAGGCCTCCCCAAGGAATGTGATGAAAATGGAATGTACCATTATCATGCACGCATGTGGTAAGCGTATCTAGAAGTAGATGTAATAATAATGGTATTTGCACGCTCTTATAACATGTGGGTGATACTGCCGTACGTTGTCATTACGCCTCACTCTAATCGTTAGTTAATTGTGAGTACCGGCTACTGACTGACTTGCTGCACAGGGTGTGCAGGGATACCAGTAGGAGACCCACACAAACAACGTCTTATTTCTACATTAGAGCTCGCACTTACCACGTGAATAGTGCTAGCAAGCTCCTTGGACTGGGTTTGAGTCGCAGAAAAAATAATCAGTGCCTGCATCTCACCACCTTCACCCTTACTTACACGTACGCACACACCCGGCATTAGCCCACGCTGTTCAAACTGGACAAGCAGGGAGGGGCTTCTACTTCTACATGTGTGCCACCTGCAGTTCAAAGGGGCGAGGTGCAATTCCGATATATTTAATTTTTAATTTAAACATTTAAACGTTGAGATGCAACATCTCATTTTATGAAAGACTTGGTGTCATAAAATGACAAACCACAATTAATAATTTCTTCTCCGTGATCAATTTTCAAACGGTCGACAGTTCTGTGTTTCGAAAAGGATGCTACCCACACATAACTACCAAATCCGAGTCCCTGATTGGTCAGAGTTTTAACTTTCAACGCACGTTGAATAGGCACGTGTTTTGCACGTAGAGCCTGAAAAAGGTTGTAAAGTATGTATACACTCTCTCCTGCTAGCTTACAGCCCCTCACAACCCCAGCATAACATTAGCCGTGCAACATAAATGGTGAGCAATATTGGAGCCATCCAGCCGTACAGTTTTGATCCAGATGTGAGCTCAGAACAGGAAAAACAAAGACGTACATGGATCTATGTTATTGCTGGTGGATGCAGCCCCAACATCCCTGCTGTGAGCTTTTTCAAACAGCCTTTTTTCTTCTGCTTCTTATTCACCACAATGTGAATAAAGAAATACTCAGAAATATAAATTTAAGCTTCATTTTCTTTGTATATGTCCTCCGTCCTGAGAAATATGCTACAAGAACATGTCAAAAACATGATTTTCATGGGTCTTTAACACTTGTGCTATCTTGTGGGGTCCAGATGACCCACATCGTGGACCCCACAACATAGCACAAGGGATACATAATATTGACAGTCATCACTGGATTATTTATATAGAACCTCACTCTTTCATATTGTGTTCAAAATAAAAAATCGACACTTACCAAAGAGGATCTTTAATTCAAATATGTTTATGAGAACTAAACTGCATAAGACAAGTTCAGATATTGAATAACGGCAGGGAAGATCTTGAAAATTGTCAATCCATAAATATTGAAAAAAATTGAAAAGGGTGACATAATAAATTTAGATATAACGGCGTAAACAAGATTCACTGATCTTTTTATTTTGTGGCACTTTCAGTGAATGTGATTATTTCTTGTAGTTCTATAAAAAAAAACATTCTTTGTATAAATTAAAGTTTCAAATGAAACAAATCTAAAAAAAAAAAAAGGGTCTAGTACTCGATAAATTGTTGATCTTCATCAGAAGCCCTTTTTTAAACTTTGAATATTGTCATTCATCGTTGTACTTCTGCTTAAGATGTTTTTTTTTTATCAGTTTGAAATCAATAAATAGAAATAAACCTAGTAAAAATGTTATAAACTGAAAGTTTTCTGTTGGTGAGAAAGAAATACAAAGAAGAACTCAATAGAACATATGGCTTTAATATAAATAAGACCAGGATCTATTTTTGGGGGGTTTTGTTTTTTAAATAAAGTTAAACTTTACAGGAAAAAAAACATTTAAAACAACAGAAAAAACTTTTAACACAAGAGGGTGAAAAGAATCCACCACTGTCTTCAAATGACCTTTAAAATTTTGCCTTAAATTTGATTTGATTTGATTTATTTATTTATTTCAAGCATTGTAGTCAAAGCAATGAAGAATTTGCACATATTTATCCAATTAAAAAGACAAAAATAATAAAAAAAATGCTTAATTAAAAACAGTGATCACAAATTAAAGTCAAGTAGAGCCTAATTTATTGATTGAAACGGAGTGGGAAGAAGCAAATTTATATAATCCCACCCCTACTGATTAATTCATTATATAGTTTTACAGTTTTTGTAATGCATTTGTAAAAGCAAAGACACATAAAAAATCAAGAGGTTTCCATTTTCCAAAATGTTGCTGAGCAGTTCAGTTTCTTCAGCGGCAACAATATTTACATTTTCTTTAAGAAAGGCTCCTTTATTTATGCAGCACGACATGCACGGCTCCATTCAGATGTAAAGCGGGTGGAAAATACGCGAAAACTATAAAAGCTTCTTTATGTTAGACTCAAAAGACGCAGCAGACAGGAGGCTTGCTGATGCATGAGGGAGGCAGAAAGTAATCAATAATCCATCTACGTTTTGGCTCCAACATTGCGGCTAAATATTATCTTAGCTTTTGCAGGCAGTTCTTCGTCTCTCTTTTCCAGTTTCATTACCGGCCGCTCTGCATGAATCTGATGATCTCAGGATTCCTTTTTTGTTTTTGATTTGCGTCTTTAAATCAATTTTTTGGGAGGTTTTTAGGTTTCTTTATTTGAAAAGTGTTTTTGTTTTGGAAACGTTTGTGTTTCACTCACTTTCTGTCTATTCTTCATCCTTTGTCAGAGAAGATTTTTCAGTTTCCCCGTTTAATTCTTTTCAAAATTAACGTAATTCAATTGCAAAGAGGCTGGTGCTAAGAGCAGACGCTGAACATCAAAGGGGCATTTACTGCTAAAATACTGACTTCAGTGCATTTTGAATAACGGTTTTAACCCAAATGAATATCAATATATTAAAAAAAAAAAGTCCTTTCAATAACTTTAGCTTTCTTGTATGTTAATATTGTAAAGCCATTTTTTTCATTTGTAGTTGTAACATCTAACATTAAATGTTTGAAGGTTTTTGCCTGAAAAAAATACATAAAATTGATTACATTCATACTGTGTGGTTGTATCCATACATACTGTGTGGTTGTATCCATACATACTGTGTGGTTGTGTCAGTTCATACTGTGTGGTTGTGTCAGTTCATACTGTGTGGTTGTGTCCCAGTGACGTGCAGTCAGGAGAGGCAGGTGAGGCACAGCCTCACCTGTCATTATGGGAAGAAAAGAGAAAAAGTAAATTCATTTTTTATATTTAATCAGTAATTTGTGCTTTGCAGTCATTTTCCATTTAAATGTACCATTTCTGGGTGTTTTTTCTTTTCAAAATCGCTGAATTTCCGCATTTGCCGTTCAGATACTAAGAAGCGACGTGCGATGAGGCACCAGCCCGCTGAGCCTCACCTTGGATTGCGCAATACCTATGCAGTCAGACGGTACTGCTGTCTCTCTGTATGTCGGTTCAATCACTTGTACTATGAGCTGAGTTTACATAATTTAGCAGATGTATATGATGTACAGTGTTTGTTTTTATAAATAATTGTATGTTAGGGACGTGTTTCTTGTGCTGAGCGCTAAACGCCGGCAAAAAAGCCGCTGGGTGAGGCCAGCAGTTCTCGTGCCTCATGTTAGGGGGCGCCGGTGAGCCCTGAGATTATGACGCTAAAAAATAATAGAAGAAGTGATAGCAAGCGGCAAGTCATTTTCTTCAGAAGGAGCGGCGTATGGACTTTATTTACAAGTAAAGGTAAGATGATAATAAGGTTTGTGCTTTTTTCTATGCTGCAGTTTGTATTTGAAAAAAAAAACATGTTGAAATGATATTTTAAACAAAACACGTTAACTGTTGTCAATCAAATGGTGAATAAGTTACTCAGTATGGTTCATATGTTTGTAAATATGACTGATGACGTCAGTGCCTCACCAGCCATAAACCCCACCGCACCTCACTGTTGTGTCCATTCATACTGTGTGGTTGTGTCCATTCATACTGTGTGGTTGTGTCCATTCATACTGTGTGGTTGTGTCCATTCATACTGTGTGGTTGTGTCCATTCATACTGTGTGGTTGGTTCTGTACAAAGTATTTGTGTCATTTCTCGTTGGGTTTTCATCCAATAAAGGGTTAGGGCCCGACAGGTCCATGTGGTAGAAGATGTGGCCACTCAAAGGCAGCCTTTCCCACAGTTATCTGCTTTGTTCCTGAGCTCCTGAAGAGCTGCAGCTTTAATATTTAATCACGTATATGAATGTTTGCTAAATGGATCCTCACAACCTTCTGTGTCATGTTGCACTATTCAAAGGGTTTTCCCCACAACTGTCTTCACACATCAGGCATGTCAAACAAAGAGGGAAACAGAAACGCTAAACAGCAAATACTAGCTGAGCTTTTCGGCGGATATGACATATTCTATTTCATGAAGTTAAAATCTAATTAAAATGAGCGTTTATTATCCAAGGCACGTTAACAGGCCATGATTATTTATGAGTTCCCTTGTTTTTTTGAAGGTAAAAACGTTGATGGTTTATCAAAAAAATGCATTTAAATAAAAATATTTTGGTAAAAGATGTTCCGACGCAATGCACCCGGTCTATATTTGCCAATCTAGTAAGCATCGATACACACTGGTTTTTCGCAGAGACATCTGGGAAATTTCCAGGGCACTAAATTTTGGAATTCTAGATTCGGACAGCACTATAACATGGGTGGGAATTCGGACATACCCCGTGTCTCACAGCCACGTACATTTAACGCATATTGCACGGATAAAAATTGGTTATACGCAAAAATACGCGGAAAAAGTGAGAAACGTTGTGGTCTTTACATGAAATCTTCTGTAATGGGAGGCACTTGAGGGTGTCGCTATACCCAGGGTACATTGTTGGTACATTAGGGTTGGTTGTGGTTGCCATGTGAAAATTTTGGTTGTGAAATTACACAACAACATTATTTATTTATGAATACAAATCTATAGAAGTTAGAATACAGTAATAATGTCAGTTTACTTTTTCACACTTTATTTTAAATCATATTCTACCTTAAAACTTTTTAGTTCTTTGTATTGTTTACATTTGAATAAAAATTAACCAAACAAAAAAAATAATGTTTCTAAAGTTTGTTTTTGGCCAAAAAATTGATGTAAAATTCTGTCTAAATGTGCCAATAGTGTTTGTCTAAGATGGAATACTCCAGTTATCTGTATGGATTTAGAGTAAAACTCATCTGTTCTGTAGGGATCAGTACATTTTAAACCCGAAAGGCCAACAGTTTACAGGGAGAAGATCTAGCCCTTTAGCAAAGATGCTCATCCTTATGGACAAAAATGAGTTTCACCCCAAAACACATTTAGAAAAGCTAAAAAAAGGTTCATTTTAGTTAGAGCGAGCATTCTCAACAGCAGCAACAGCTGCCTTGACTCAATTCGTAGGCGGGAACAGAGCTTTAACTTTGCAGAAAGTTGCACATTCACAGAGACAGCTTTAAGCTAAAAATGAAGACAAAAAACAAAAAAAGTCCCAAAAAATGATTAATTTACATAAGTGAGTTTAATTTCCCCCAAATTTTCTAGATTTTTCTAAATTCCTGTTTATTTACATTTAATTTGCAAAGAAAATTGAATAATTTCTTGCACACAGATTCATGTAATATTTTTTTATATTTTTTTGCACAAAAATATTATGGAAAACATTCCTGACTTTTATGCTATGAAGCAATAGGTGGATGGATGGAATGGATTGTTAAGTATTATCTTACATTTGTTCACATCGTCTTAACAGCCTCCCCATGAAGCTTCCACCACCATGCTTATCTTCAGTGTTAACGTTATTGAAATCATTTTTCTTACATAATGAGTTAACAGTAAAGTTACAGTAAAGTTAGAGGGTTTTACAAACCAAACACAATGATTAATTAAACCAGAATTTTATACCTTGAAACATCTTTCCTGATTTTCATTTTTCTAGATTGAAGCTGAAGAACGGAGAGGAGTTATCTTTTAACGAACCATGACGTCACTGGCAGATGTTTCCAAATGGACCAGCAACCGTCATGGCTGGATGAAGAAATAAAAAAATGACCATCGATCTACTACAACATTTCCACTGATGGAAGCAGGTTTTGTAGAAGATGCTGGGAATTTTTTTCATCTTTGTGACATTCGTGATCCTAGATGCTTCAATGTTGTCCTCTTGGGCAGGACCTTGTGGCACAATTTTCCTCACTTTTCATCTGGATGCGGAGCAGAAAAACAAGGATCCCAGATTAATTCGGGGATTCTCTTGAACTGATACGGTGGCAACAGATGGGATATTATGCGTGTTATGTCGTTCCTGTGGTTCCTCCTGTTGCTGTATTTGCTGTCCTCTGTTGAACATCAGAAGGAAGACGTTTGTGGTAAAAATAAAGGGGAGGGGAGGTTTGAACACCTGGTTCCAACAAAAAAAACCTTTGTTTAAAATTATTTCTATTTCTGTCAGAGCATTTCCACTCTTATGTAGCGATAAAAACAGCGGGTAGCAGAGGTGCAATGTGCTGCAGTTTGTAGTAAACACTCTTGTGGCTTCAGGATATTCTGTGAAATTGATTCCACTGTGCATGAAAAAAAAAAGGAGCAGTGTCATCTGTGTCTTCAAGTTTGTCTTTCCTATCACCAGAATCGGATAAAAAGGTGTACTACTGTGCATGTCAGAGCCCAGGAGGCCCAGGGAGGGGCAGAAACCCCCCCGGTCCTAATGACTGGCCTTCAACCCTCAAAGGTCTGGAGACTCAGCTGTGGGCCTCCAGACAGGCACTGCCTTCAGTGTTCTGGCTCTGCGGTCCGGCTTCATGAATTATTGAAGATCATCAGTATTCCAGCTCATACCGTGGGGGGTGGGGGGGTGGGGGATGAACTGCAGTTTTTAGTTTCAAACATGCTGCTGTGCTGTAACGGACAACAACATCTTCAGCTCAAGCAGTTTTCTACTAAAAGCACTTTGGATCAGGAAACTTCGCTCTAAAATAAAAATAAAAAAGAATAAAATAAAAACACACTAATGGCATGGAAACACAATTATTCAAAAATGAATGAGTAGATTAAAAAAAAAAAACACTTTAAAAAAAATATCACTGTAATAAAATGTTGGAAAAAGAGCTGCCCTTGAATGACCTTTGCCTTTGCTGCAGTCATCTGCACTGCCATGCAGTGTTAGAGAAAATGTCCCAACCACATCAACAGGAGGTAGATGGTATTTTAATGTCATTCAAGAATTAAAAAAAAGATCTGTCTGATTTGTATTTGTAATGGAGCCTTCGTGAACTTTTGTTGATGAAAGATGTGTAGTAATCCTCCTGTTTTTATGACATGGCATATTTTCCATTATTTCCCTTAGCAACAATTTAAGCCTTCACATCAAGGTAGAACAACGCGTCACCACTTCCAATGAAAAAGTCTATGTATACGTGCTTATGTGCACACATTTAAAACTCTCACATTCACACATCGCCGTGCTAATTTTTAAGTCCGTTTTCAGGCTCTAAGTACCAAACATGCGGCCATTGAATGCACGTTGCAAGTTAAACCAGTTGAACTTTGACCAATCAGGGACTTGGATTTGGTAGCGTCCTTTTTAATTCCCTTGACTTGAAAGTGCTAACCATTAGAAAAGGCATCACGAAGAAGAAATTAAAAATAATTGTGGTTTGTTCCCGGCTAAAGCAGCGAAAGAAAAAGCCTGGAGTGAGATTAACGAAATCTACACCACTACTACAACATTTCACACCAAGCCTCTTTCAAACTGTAGGGGGCGGGCATGCGCTAGTATCGAGTAGCGACAGTCCAATGTCAACACCATATGCTAAAGGCAAGTTCAAGTCTAGTGCATCGCATGCTGGTGTGTAGTGTTAGTCACATACACCAATATGGGGGTTTACCAGAATGAGTGCTATGGGTTTTTTGGTTGTCTGGGCCTGTGGAGGGTCGTAGAGAGGAGCGGCTGCATCTTAAGGGGACTGCAGTGTGTCTTGCAGTTCCCTAAAGGTTTGTATGTCAAAAGACATAATTGAAAATGACTGTCGCACGATTGTTGTGCGTGTGCATTTTGAAGTATTTGCAAGGCTGATGGAAGTTGCACTTATGACATACAGATAATGCTGTTGTACGGTGCCCTTACGCCACACTCTAACCCTTGTCTTATCTTGTGGGCTCAAAATGACCCCATACCCTTACATTGACGTGTTCTTCCTACCATGACAAAGGTGGATAAAGGTGGAGAGGATTTCATGTAATCCATGGACACCAGTGAAGATCACAACTCATTGAAGAAAAAAGGTTCAGAGCACTGTCTTGTGGGGTCCAGATGACCCAACTCCCAATGTTAAAATGCCTTGGATAGCACAAGGGCTAGTCGCTAGTCAGGTGCGAGTACTAGTTCCATACTGACTGTGTAAATGCTGCATGCACAGGGTGTGCAGGTAAAGAAATAGAGCGACTGCTCATCTAGTGTAACCCTGGTGCTATCCTAGGCACTTTACCGTTGGGAGTTGGGTCATCTAGACCCACTAGACAGAGCTCTGAACCTTTTTTTTCAATGATTTGTGATCTTCACTGGTTCAATGGATTACATGAAATTTTTCCACCTTTACCCACCTTTGTCATGGTAGGGAGAACACGTCAAAGTAAGGGTGGGGTCATCTAAGATAGCACAAGAGGTAGAGAGGACATCCTGATCCGGAATCTGAATAAAACCAAAAACGTCATTATGGACATCAGGAAGAACCGACCCCCTTGTCATCGACACCACAGCTGTAGAGGTGGTCACGTTTTTAAGTGCATTTTAAGTTGCATTTCACAGACACCTGACCTGGTGCTGGCCCCAAAAAGCTGCAGCAGCATCTGCCCTTCTTTCCGCAGTTGAGGAGAGTAACCCTTCGGATTGGAAGAAGCCCCGTAGGGGGGTGAGATCAGGGGAAAAGTTCATTGGGACTCTTCTCCCTGCCTTCCAGAACATTGAAGCAAACCACCAAAAACTTCCTCAAAGATGCTTCCTGGCCTCACCGTGGTCTGTTCTCCCAGCATGCCTCTGGAAAGAGGCTTTGTTGGGTTTAGCGTAAAACCAGCTGGTTCCTGAGTTGCCTCCTCACACAGTCCGTTACACTACTGATCTTTTTTTTTTATCACGTTTGCTGTTTCCATTTTCATCCCTCCTGCTTATTGTTTTTTTTTTTTGTCAAGTGTTGTTTATTTATCATTTTATTATTGCCTACTATACTCCTAAAACTACAAAGCCTTTACACAGAGATTATATTTTGTGAGAAGCTGCTGTACCAAAGAATGACAGCAGATCCAGCCTCTAGGTCTAATTCAACTCAATCCAACTATTGTCTACCTGACATCGGTCCAATGGAACTGTGCCTGTGCGGTTGGCTCTACAGTTTTAAGATGGAATCTACATATTTAAGGCAGAAATAAAAAATGTAAGTAAGCTAAAACAAAAACATGTTTCTTTGTTATTACGCCTTTTTTATTTCATTTGATTTAGGGTGTTTTCATTTTCAACAGACTTTTTGTAAAAAAGGAACAATAGTTCAAGATAGTTCAGGAGAAGCTTTTTGAACATCACAGACTAAAATACAGAGAAACATCCAGGAAAGCAACATTAGTTTATGATACTTAAATGGCGGCTAGTTAGGTGGTTGGTAGTAAGGCGATCCTTGTTTTGCTTAGCTTTCCAGTTTTTTGTGGCCAAAAGAACAAAAGTAAACACTTAAAAAGTAGTGTCATGTGAGCTTTATTACCTGTGATCAGTAGCTGACTTAGCTCAATCTTAGAATTTAGCTTTTACTATTTTTATTTAGAAAATGTCAAAATGAAGGAGACAGAGATCATTTAAAATTGCTGGTAAGTTTCAGTGATGTTAAAGTTTTTAAGGTTTAAGCAATCTTTATTATTATTATTATTATTATTATGGTGGATTCTGGGGCTTTGCTCTGTTATGCAACACTTTACATTAGTAATGTGCTGTTGGTTGCTAAAAATGGCTAAAGCAAGGATTATGTTGGAGAATCAGACACTCGTTTTTATGCTTCCACATGACTCACCGATATAAAGCGATGAGTCCTTCTTGTGGACATGGTCATCGATGTAGGACACTCCCAGAGGCTGGACGGGTGTGGCTCCAATACCAATTAGAACCTGCGCTCCAATCAGCAGAAGGTACATCATGTTGGTGTTGGCTCGGTTGGCGCAGTTAAACCCAGAGTCTTGATTTTCTGACCTGGACTTGTTGGAACAAATATCCCGGCCATCTTCGGCGTGCCACGAGTCCCCTTCCTCATATTCGTACTGATGGGTCAGAAACTCTGGCAGAGCTGACAATAGCGCTCCTAACGCCATGACTATCCCGCCGCAGCCGATCAGGCGAGGCCGGTGGGCTTTGGCGCCAAAGTAGCTGACAAACAGGATCAGGGCCAGATTGCCAATTTCAAAACTGCTAGCAATGACTCCCACATCGGCGCTCTGGAGGTTAAAGCGTCTCTCCAGAGTGGTTAAAACGCTCACCTGGAAAACAAAGAGGGAAAAAAAAGGTTGAAACTGCAGCCAATCTGAGCGGAACAAATAAATTCACACATATGACTACTACAAGGAAGAAATTAATTATGTTTAATGTGCTATTCACACACAGTATGCAGTGGAGAAGAGAGGAATCAGGTCAAACCGGTCAGATTATAAACACGCATTTATCCTAATCTACAGTCAGATTCACTGTATTTAAGGTAATGCAAGTAAAATACTCAAAGTGCTGAAGTAATTCAAGTTATTTTCAATCATCAGGACTTCATTCCTCGTCCGCTTGGAGATTCCTCAGTCTGAATACAATCCATTCAGAGCAACTGAACCAAAACGGCCGCCGTAGCCGACGTAAACGTAGTAGAAAGGAAAGGAACACGTCTGGATTTGAATCAGGACCTTTTTGCTATTAGTCAAGTTTGCTAACCACTAGAACAGCTATTTGTTTACGGGTTAGATTTATATTTTCAGAAAATGCTGCATGGTGTAGTAAATACAGATAAGTCTTTAAATTAGAAGGGACATTTTTTATTTTCACAGATGAATGGATTTGTTTAAAGCCCAGTTTGGACGTTTCATTGTTGTTCCTTTCTTATATTTTAAACAATTCTTATCTACACGTGCAAGGTGGTTGCAAAGGAGACGTTGGCTAAGAAGGTACGCTGATAAGTGTTTATGACATATAGATTGTTGGGAAAACGGTCTGAGAAGGAATGTGCATCATGTTAAAATTTGTTTTAATGAGCCTACGTTTATCTGATCACATTTCAACGAGTTTCTGTGTCTCATTATAATGGCTGCTGCCTTTCTTCTCTGTTTACATCCCATAATGCTTAGCCTCAGTGGCCATTTTGGTTCAGTTGTCCCACTCCGAGCACAGAACCTATTCCGACTGAGGAAACTCAGATCAAAAGAAGAGACTCATGTTCGATTGGAAACGAACCAAGACCACAATGAAAGATAGGTACCCTGGTCCCAGACCAGGGTCCGCTTGGGTGTTTTCAGACTAAAAATTTGTTCCGGATTACTTGGGGAAATGAACTCTGGTTTACTTTAAGCGAACCAAATGTGTCCCTGTCTGAATACAACCTTAAATGCACTGAAGAGACTTGAAACCACAAAGATCTTCCACTGATGGAGCGCCTGCTCTGTGCTGCAGGTAGCAAAAATCCAACAAAGAGGAGGAGATAGAGGAGGAAGATTTGGTCTGACAGACCCAGCCAGAAATGAGCGATCACCAGAGTGAGGGAGAAGCAGCGATGAAGATAAATGGCAGCAGCATCAGGAAAAAAGACGAAAAGAAGCTCTGGATGATGGAAGATGAAGCAAACGTGGTTCTGATTGTTTATAGGAAACATCTACAGATGTAGGAAACATCTTGGGGGCGCTTTGATCGGGAATCAGATCAGGAATCAGACTGACTGTTTTTTGAGATGTGCTGCCCTTCCCTTGATGATGCTGTGCCCCCTCCCGTCAAATCAAATGAGCCATTACTGATGGAAAGGAACAGCGGGTCCTTCTGTTGTGGTGGTCGCGTCATTTCTCCGGGTCTGAGTGCTGCATTATTTACTGTAACTGAGCCGGTAGGTGGAGTGTGTGTGTGTGTGTGTGTGGGGGGGGGGGGGGGGGGGTTCAAACCTGCCCACCACCACCACACACACACACACACACAGCTTGTCCGTGGAAACCACAGCGCCTGATGGCGCAGCGGCCTCATAGAGGATGCGCGTTCCGTGACTGGAGATGATTCTCTAAACACGAGCGTGGTCCTCATCAGCTGAGAAACAGCGCGCGCACCTTTGGTGCCCAAGGCAGGGAACTCACCAGGTACGCGCCCACGGTGCCCTGCGCCAACATGAGCGCGCATTCCGACACCAGGAAGATCTTAATGTTGGAAAAACACGAGGTCTTCTTCTCGCTGTCATCCTGCTCCGGGTCGTCAGTGCTGCTCCTCTCCGCGCAGATCTGGCTTTTAACCTGCATCCTTCGGCTCAGGGTCCGCAGGGGCCGGACGGCGTGAAACAGCACGGGTCAGGACCGGGTTGGAACATCTGGTTCCGACGGTGACGAGCAAAACCGCAGAGGAAAACGGTGGATCTCCAGCCCGTCCCCGCAGGTGGCGTCTGCGGCGCAGTCCGTCACGGCGCGCGGCGGGCTTGGTTCCTCAGCGAGCGCGGGCTTCCGGCTCGGATGGTGATGCTCTCCTCCACGCAGTCTGGTTCCGAGATGCAGCGTCGCTCCTCCCCCAAAGCGAATCTCATCGCGGCATCTTCACACTCTCAGCTCCTCATCCTCTCTTTCAACGTAATGCCTCGTCGCTCCTCCACCCGCGCAGCCTGTCGGTCCACAGCTCCGAGCCAAGAACCTTCAGAACCCCCCACCAACAAAACCATCTGACCTACAGCAATGCGGCTAAAATGGGTTGATGAGGTCCCTTTGGACTAGAGAGGAAGCTCAGACAACTGTCACTTAAAGGCCTCCGTGGAAAATAAAATTCCTTATTTTGATTTTTATTTATTTGTGCGCAAAATAAAAATGACTGAGACCAACCAACAAATGTCAATATCACAGAAACACATGTGCAGAAAAGGTGAATATTTCTAGAAAATATACCATTTGATTTTGTCTAATAAAGTCCTCCAAAACTACCAAACATTTGGTTTGTCACGTCTGTTTAGAAAAATATCTTCCATTTCCTAGAATCACTTGGAAACAGCTGATTCCATCACTTGTAACGATCATAAAGCAGCTGATCATTCTGGCTCCCCCACAATCCCTGACTGCTCCAATGTTTTTTGAGCTCTCCTCGTTTGATGCAGGTACAACATAGAGTTCATGTTTTGTTTCATCAAAACACAGGGATGTTGTCCAAAAGTTTTAGCTGATTCCTAAAGAATGAACAAAAAAGCCATTTTTGGTGGTTTTTGGGATATTTTTCTGATGATGGAGAACATATATAGAGAAAAATTATTCAAATAATTAACAATCAGGAGGACATGGCAAAATGCCTTTTTAAAAAGCTTGCAGATGTGATGCAGAAGCTTTAATGGGCAGGCCACAAGCTCCCTGCTCTGCTCCATTCCGATGCATCCAAATAGTTTCAGTTAATCTAAAGGCCCGTACACACCGGGACGAATATTCGCCAGGCGTTATTCGCCAGCGTTTTTTGCCACGTCTTTTGTGTTCACACCCAGGCGATTTTCGCTGACGATGAGCCGAGCCAACATGCAATTTCATTCCCTGACATTAGATGGCGCTTAATGTAAAACAGAAATACTCCTGTACACAAGGTGGTCGCTTTACACTCAGAAGAAGAGAGTCAGTATTTACGAGCTTGTCAGAATCATACAAAGAAAACATGAATATTTCAAGCACCAGTAGCTCCAGCTCCAGTTTCAATGATGAAGAAATTATTGTTCTGTTGAATGATGAAAGACGCCGGAAAAGACGCCGATTTCGGGTACATCCAAAAGTTACGAGAAGAGAAGAACATGGTGAGTTTTATCGACTGGTACAAGAGCTGAAAATGTTTCATGAGCATTTTCGGGGATATTTTAGAATGTCCGTCAATATTTCTCTGCGGCAGTGTAGACGCTACTTGGCGTCTGTCTTCTTTGCTGGTATGTGTGCTCAGAAAGGCAGTTTGTGTTTGAGCGCCCCCAAGTTGTGTTTTACTGTAACTTCAGAAGCTCCAGACACGTGAGCAAAAGCGCCATTCTCATTGGTCGAATAGATTTCGACACGAGGCGTCAAAAAAAAAAACGAACCCGAGGTGTTTTTTTTTTTTGACGCTTTGACGCGTGGCGTTTTTTCGCGTCGGTGTGCACACTCTCATCGGTGCCTTATGTTTAGTCACGAGGCGAATTTCGTCGGCGAAAATCGCCGGCGAAATTCGTCCCGGTGTGTACGGGCCTTAAATGTTTACCTATTAGATTAACCTCTAAACTGTTTTAGATTAAAACAGTTTAGATGTGTTTTCCACATCCAAGCTGGGATCTGACTCAAAACTGGATGGCTGGATAGCGCAACGTTTTTGTTGCATTGCTATTAATAGGTTGGGGGTTAGAGGAGCTGTAGTGAGGGAGAGTGTAAACAGAGAGCTCTCAGGAACAGGTAGGGGAAGTGGGGACGACGTTGCTCCATGCTAGCGGTCCTGCTCACAACTCAGAGGTAAATATCTAATGAACTCCTGCTGCTCTGCAGAAACTTTGTCCTAGAAAACAACACAGGTTTTTTGAGTTTGCGCAAAAAAAAAAAAAAAAACTGCATAATCATACTAAAAAGACCACTGGGAACACTGACAGTCTATCAAAAGATGATCAGAGTGAGTCTTCAATCAGTTTATTCATGATTTATCAAAGGAGGCTGGATTCTTTTTAAAATCATTTTGCACAAATGTTTGCACATTTTCCTTCCCTTTAAAAAGGTCCTCTTCAAAAAAATGTCCCTTTAGATTAACTGAAACTATGTCAGTGTAACGTTAGAATTTATCTGGTTTAACAGAGAAGAAATTAATTTAGACGTGATAACATTTCTTAATCACCTCTAAAATTCCACAATTGCTTTGACTCAGATTCCTATGAATCAATTGAATTATAAAACCAACACATTTCTTTACATCAACAACAGAATCAATGCTACATGGTTTTATATAAAGCAGGGGTTCCCAAAACTTAAATCACAACTGACCGGTCAATCGTGAAGGAAGTGTAAATAGACCAGAGGTACCCATAGATTCGCTTTAAAATCTGCTTTCTGTGATAGGTCTGATAATTTAAGTACATAATTATAAAGATTTCAAATTATCATTTTAAAATATGTTTTTATTGATGATGATTTAATGTATTAGGGGTGTAGCGATATTCATTTTGACAATAATTCCATCCGGTTGTCGATACGATTCACTTTAGATATATTGGTGTATTTTGAACGATTCGATTTGATCTGAGTCGCTGACATCAAATCGATCCAGGACATCTTTAGTCAAAAATTCAACCAGTGTAACTCAGAGATAAATACCTGGATAGTGAAAGCCGCAGGCAACGTTTTCCAGATTCCTTTTGTTTCTAGCAAGTTAATCAAGTGTTCGGCTCCTCGTTGAGACACCAACAGAGAGCTCCCAATCACCCCAGTAATCCAAACTCACTTGGACATTTGAACAAAGGCAGACACACAGAGTGCCAAACATGCCAGGTCCATAACAAAGATGTAGTCACAGATGCATTCAAGAACTATTTAAACTCCTTCCTTAACTTGACAGCATAATTTACTTCCAGCGACCATGAGGTTAGTGCCTCAAAAGCCACCAAACCATACAAACACAGCTTTAAAGGGCATTGGCATTAGACAAAAAAACAAAAACAACACGATCTACTTGGACTCTGTCACAAGAACATCTAATTCTTGATCATTATTCATCATTTAGTTCTCCATTCCTCTGTTTAGCGCAGTGGGATTCATGTACTTTCACTCTCTCCCACTCCCCCGGAGGCGAGTGCTTCCAGATTCCCCGACCGTGGACCTGCACTTGGCTGTGGTTCTCACCTCTGGCTCGTCCGTGCTCCTGAACCTGACTGTGTACCACGTCTCTGGCTTGCCTCTACTACTGCTCCTACACTTGGCTGTGGATCCTGCCTCCGGTTCGTCTCGCGCCCCCAGCCGTCCCCCAACTTCATCTGGATGAAGATCATTTGCTGGACTTTAAACATGTAGTTGTAGAGTTCGATAATTAATTCTTCTTGAAGAGCTCTGGTTTATCACCTGTCCGTCCTGGGGGAGGATCCCTCTTTCATGTGGACACCCCTGAGGTTTCTTCGTTTTTTTCCGGAAACCGTTTTTTTAGGAGTTTTTCCTTTACCGTGAAGGAGGGTCTAAGGGCAGAGACGCCCAGTTTAGTTTAGTTAAAGTTTAGGATTCTCCTCTTTAATTCCAATTCCATTTCTGATCCTTTTGATTGTATGTTTACCTTACAATT
Organism: Oryzias curvinotus; assembly: GCA_023969325.1. Taxonomy (NCBI): domain Eukaryota; kingdom Metazoa; phylum Chordata; class Actinopteri; order Beloniformes; family Adrianichthyidae; genus Oryzias; species Oryzias curvinotus. The sequence goes on along the minus strand of CM043708.1, from coordinate 26,849,517 downwards.
ACCGGTATGAAGCCCATTGAGACGACTGTTGTCGTTAATTTGAATTGAATTGAATTGAATTGAATTGAATTGAATTGAATTGAATTGAATTGAATTGAATTGAATTGAATTGGTGTGAGTGTGAGAGTGAATGGCTGTGTGATTGTTGAAATTCTCCCCTGCAACAGACTAGCAACCTGTTCAGGTTGTCCCCTGCCTTCGCTCATGAGTGGCCGGGATAGGCTCCGGCAGCCCCGTGACCCCGAAAGGGAAAAAACGGATAAGAAAATGAATGAATGAATGAATGAATTGAATTGAACAGGCAGACGGGTGGATCCTAGTGCAGCAGGTTTATCAGCTCAGCTAAAAGTCTACAAAGCTAAATCAAGGTCAGCCAGGCAGAAGTCAGACATGAGATCATCAGAGAAGTGACAAGTTGGTCAAAATCCAGGCGAGGGCCAGGGCAGGTGCCAGGCAAACAGAGGCAGGGTCGGGAGACAGAAGATCAGGTCCAGATAGAGACCAAGTTCTGACTTCTGACAGACTCAATGTTTCTGGTCTCCCTCACCATCAGGTTAAAGCTCTCCTTGATGTGGCAATTACAGACCCTCAAACAGCAGGCTCAGACATTTTCAACAAACTCCTAATGATATGTTCAATTCAATTCAATTCAATTTTAATTGTATAGCCCAAAATCACAACAACAGTCGTCTCGATGGGCTTTGAAGTAAAACATGAACTCAAAGGGATCATGAATACAAAGAGTCAATAGGAAAATACTAAAATAAACTAACAAACTGACTAAGCTATACTGGCATCCCTGCCCTTAGACCCCCCTTCGCGGTGTTGTACGATATGTTTATGCCTTCCAATTCTGTCTGGACTCCCTGTCTGCCAGTGACTTTAATTTACCTATCACTAAGTAGTGATCAGTAACTCTCTTTCCTCAACTGTCCAAGACACACGGCCAACGGTCAAATGGTACAACTACGAGGTACATCATTGACAATCTGCCAAGAGTGTCCTGGATCTCTTAGTGTGGTTTTGACTTACGGAGCTGTTATGGTTTGGTGTTTTCTTTTATTTGGTTTTGTGTTGTTGTGTTTTTGTACTTATGTTTTGTCTGCTTTGTGCTTCTGCAGGGTGGCCTGGGGCAGGAGGCGTGGTCTTCTATACTGGTGTCTCTGCACACCTGCACCCAATCTACACTGGTCCTTTAAAAGTCTCTCCCTGGCTCCTCCAACCTGCCAGGTTATTTTCCTTTCCATGTGGCCTCGTCCTAGTTCCTGTGATCGCTGTCTGTGGCCTAGCCTCCTGCCTTCACCGCGAGTCTGCCTCCTTTGGTTTTTGTTCCTGTAGTGAAGCTAATAAACGTCACTTATCTGACACATCCAGTATGACTCTGCTCTGGGATCCGTCTACACGCCGTCACAGGACCAAACAGTAGTATTTTGAATGCTTAATTGAAACGTTTTTAAAGAAAACTACAAACACAAAGTATTAAAGAAAAATGGTGTTCTCAAAATATATCCCATCTCTCCAAATAATATATGTTTCACAAAGTATATATGCAAACAATTATGACTGATTTAGAAAGAAAAAAATCCAAATCAATATCATCATTTACCAGGAAAAAATAAAAAAAACAGTCAACCATAAAACTCAGCTTTGTGTTTACTAAAGAACTAAGTACAATAAGCTATGTTGGTAAAGTAGGTTTAACTGTGGAGTCCTGTACTTAAAGTTTTACTTTGGACAAACAGTGTGGACCACAGCCCATAATCTTGCTCCAGTCACACCTTCAGAGGTCACTATAAAGAGGCTGGACTGAACTGAGGAAGACATTTAAGATTTGAGGAGTCAGCTCTGTCGCCACTACATCCACCATGAACATGGCTCCCTCCGCCTGCCTCCCAGCAGAAACACCATAAGAGAGCTCCTGTTCACCCCAACATTTTAAACTCGCATAAACATGCATGACACAGGCAGACACACAAAGAGTACAAAACACAACAGAGCCGTAACAAAGAGGTAGTCACAGATGCACCAAAGATATATTTGAACTCCGTCCTAAACTTGAAAGTATTCCCTACTTACAGAAACCAATTAAGTTATGACCAATGGATTAGGACTAATGTGTTAGGACTAATTTTCTAGAACGATTGTGTATTTTATTTTATAACAAATTATGACACATTTGACCAAAAAACTTCTATAAAGATAAAACTCTGTGGAGTGTGCCATCTAAATGGCACACGATGCCGGCAACTAATGCAACAATATGCCATCATGGCATCAGAAGCAGGAGGTGGGTCCAGGAACAGTCAGCTCTGAGCTCAGACATCATCAGAGAGGTCCCATTCACCCTAGCAATTCAAACTCGCATAAACATGGATACACAGGCAGATACACAAAGAGTGCCAGACCCATCAGAGCCATAACAGAGAAGCACAGATCCACTAAAGAAGTATTTGAACTCCTTCCCTAACTTGACAGCATTCCATACTTACAGCAACCAATGGGTTATGACCAGTAAGTTATGAACAGTGGGTTAGGACCACTAGGTTATGACCAAAAGGTTATGGCCATTGGGTTATGACCAAGGGGTTATGGCCAATGGTTGAACAACTGCATATTTCATTTTATGACAAATTTTGACACATTTCGCCAAAAATTAAAAAACGTAAAAATTTGTTTACCATATGGCTAAGTTAGTATAATAAACTATGTTGGTAAAGTAGGTTTGTCTGAGGACCCTCCCTTCTGAAAATTACTTTAAACAAACAGTGTGGACCCCCCACCCATAATCTTGCTGCAGACACACCTCCACAGGTGAGTATAAAGAGGCTGAACTGAACTGAGGCAGACATCAGCTTTTGAGGAGTCATTTCTGAACCCTCCACATTCACCATGAACTTGGCTCCCTCCGCCTACCTGCTTTTACTGCTCCTGCTCGGCATCGCTCAGGCGCTGCCCATCCAGGATGAAGAAGGCCATGAAGAGGGCCATGAAGAAGGCCATGAAGAAGGCGGAGAAGGAGGTGATGAAGATGACTTTATAGACTTCACTACCAAGATCCTCACCAGCAACAATAACACTGACCAGCTCTTGCTAGAAGGAGACCTGGTGGCTCCTACAAACAGGAATGCCATGAAGTGCTGGTACAACAGCTGTTTCTGGAAGAAAGCCTCCAACGGTTTAGTGGTGATCCCATATGTCATCAGCTCTCAGTACTCTGGAAGAGAAGTGGCCACCATTGAAGGCGCCATGAGGGCCTTTAACGGCAGAACATGCATCCGCTTTGTCCGTCGCACCAACGAGTACGACTTCATTAGCGTTGTGAGCAAAACTGGATGCTACTCTGAGCTGGGCAGGAAGGGAGGACAACAGGAGCTGTCTCTCAACAGGGGAGGCTGCATGTACAGCGGCATCATCCAACACGAGCTTAACCACGCTCTGGGCTTCCAGCATGAGCAGACCAGGAGCGACCGAGACAGCTACGTCCGGATCAACTGGCAGAACATCATCCCAGCGAGTGCCTACAATTTTAACAAGCACGATACCAACAACCTGAACACCCCCTACGACTACTCATCCATCATGCATTATGGAAGGGATGCCTTCTCCATTGCCTATGGGCGGGATAGCATCACCCCCATCCCCAATCCCAACGTCCCCATCGGCCAGAGGAATGGCATGTCCCGCTGGGACATCACCAGAATCAACGTCCTTTACAACTGCCGTTAAAAATGTTTATGTCTGATCTATAATGTCTGAATTACTAGAAATAAAGTAGATGCAAGCAACTTTTATTGTCTATTGGCCTTTCTCTTTTGGTCTATGAAAGTAAGCATGGCAGTATTGTAGTGGTGAGCACTTTGGCTTCACTGCCCTAGTTTGAATCCTAGCTGGACCCTTTCTTTATAGAGTTTATATGTTCTCCCAGTGCTTGTGTGGGTTTTCTTGGGGAACTTTGGCTTCCTCCTACAGTCCAAAAATGTGCTTTGTAGGAAAATCGGTTGCTTTAAATGAGTCCTTATAATATGGTTATCTGTTTCTAAGTGGCAGGGGACTGCAAACTGTCTAGTGTTCCCTGCATTAACCCCACTGTAGGAGGGAGGTTCTAGTATCCCTGTGACATAGAATGGGACTAAAGAGGTTTAGTAAATTTAAGAAAACCTCATAAAAGTACATTTTAAAATCCTTCAAAGTTTCCTTATCGTTGAGATTGTAGTACTCAATGTAGTGAAGTGCTTCACCATGATAAATATTTCTCCTGTACACCAGTTAGCCTATCCCTAAACTTAGAGTATTGTTACATTCCGGACCACAGGAAGAGGAAAGATGGTGTAACAAAGAAAAAAAAACACTGAACCTGTGACAAAGTCCAGCACTGAAGTACTATAAGGTATCGAACAAAAAGGCCAGTCAGTTAAGCCAAGGAACCAACAGTCAATTCACAACCAACGAAACTAAACCATCAACATTCACAAGTAAACAAAGTAAGGTCTCCAACAAAGTCTTCTGACACACTAACAGATGCCTCCGCCGAGGCTTTCAACAAAGAAGACGATAGGTCACAGTTTAGACACAGTGAGCAGACTGATCACCAGTTAGGTGTAACAAACGCCAGTGCCTTTGGAGAGCAATGACAGTTCTTTTATAAATATGTTCATCCTTTGTCATTGTTTCATTTAGATGTAATCATATGCCATTTAGATCATGTGCTGTCAAAATGACACATGTTGCCTGCACCTGTTTCAACAATGTCCATCATGGCATCAGAAGCCAGAGGTGGGTCCATACACAATTACGGCTCTCAGCTGAGACACCATCAGAGAGCTACCTTTAACCCCAGCAAATCAAACTCAAGATAAAATAAAAAAACAGTCAACCATAAAACTCAGCTTTGTGTTTACTAAAGAACTAAGTACAATAAGCTATGTTGGTAAAGTAGGTTTAACTGTGGAGTCCTGTACTTAAAGTTTTACTTTGGACAAACAGTGTGGACCACATGCCCATAATCTTGCTCCAGTCACACCTTCAGAGGTCACTATAAAGAGGCTGGACTGAACTGAGGAAGACATTTAAGATTTGAGGAGTCAGCTCTGTAGCCACTACATCCACCATGAACATGGCTCCCTCCGCCTGCCTCCCAGCAGAAACACCATAAGAGAGCTCCTGTTCACCCCAACATCTTAAACTCACATAAACATGCATGAAACCAGCCAGACACACAAAGAGTACAAAACACAACAGAGCCGTAACAAAGAGGTAGTCACAGATGCACCAAAGAAATATTTGAACTCCTTCTTAAACTTGACAGCATTCCCTACTTACAATAACCAATAGGCTACGACCAATGGGTTAGGAATAATGGGTTAGGACTAATGTTTTATGACCAATGGCCTAGAACAATTGTGTATTTTATTTTATGACAAATTATGACACATTTGACCAAAAAACTTTAAAAAAAATTAACTATGTGTTTGCTAGACAGCTAAGTAAGTACAATAAACTATGTTGATAGAGTAGGTTTGTCTGTGGAGTGTGCCATCTAAATGGCACACGATGCCGGCAACTAATGCAACAATATGCCATCATGGCATCAGAAGCAGGAGGTGGGTCCAGGAACAGTCAGCTCTGAGCTCAGACATCATCAGAGAGGTCCCATTCACCCTAGCAATTCAAACTCGCATAAACATGGATACACAGGCAGATACACAAAGAGTGCCAGACCCATCAGAGCCATAACAGAGAAGCACAGATCCACTAAAGAAGTATTTGAACTCCTTCCCTAACTTGACAGCATTCCATACTTACAGCAACCAATGGGTTATGACCAGTAAGTTATGAACAGTGGGTTAGGACCACTAGGTTATGACCAAAAGGTTATGGCCATTGGGTTATGACCAAGGGGTTATGGCCAATGGTTGAACAACTGCATATTTCATTTTATGACAAATTTTGACACATTTCGCCAAAAATTAAAAAACTTAAAAATTTGTTTACCATATGGCTAAGTTAGTATAATAAACTATGTTGGTAAAGTAGGTTTGTCTGAGGACCCTCCCTTCTGAAAATTACTTTAAACAAACAGTGTGGACCCCCCACCCATAATCTTGCTGCAGACACACCTCCACAGGTGAGTATAAAGAGGCTGAACTGAACTGAGGCAGACATCAGCTTTTGAGGAGTCACTTCCTGAACCCTCCACATTCACCATGAACTTGGCTCCCTCCACCTACCTGCTTTTACTGCTCCTGCTCGGCATCGCTCAGGCGCTGCCCATCCAGGATGAAGAAGGCCATGAAGAGGGCCATGAAGAAGGCCATGAAGAAGGCGGAGAAGGAGGTGATGAAGATGACTTTATAGACTTCACTACCAGGATCCTCACCAGCAACAATAACACTGACCAGCTCTTGCTAGAAGGAGACCTGGTGGCTCCTACAAACAGGAATGCCATGAAGTGCTGGTACAACAGCTGTTTCTGGAAGAAAGCCTCCAACGGTTTAGTGGTGATCCCATATGTCATCAGCTCTCAGTACTCTGGAAGAGAAGTGGCCACCATTGAAGGCGCCATGAGGGCCTTTAACGGCAGAACATGCATCCGCTTTGTCCGTCGCACCAACGAGTACGACTTCATTAGCGTTGTGAGCAAAACTGGATGCTACTCTGAGCTGGGCAGGAAGGGAGGACTACAGGAGCTGTCCATCAACAGGGGAGGCTGCATGTACAGCGGCATCATCCAACACGAGCTCAACCACGCTCTGGGCTTCCAGCATGAGCAGACCAGGAGCGACCGAGACAGCTACGTCCGGATCAACTGGCAGAACATCATCCCAGCGAGTGCCTACAATTTTAACAAGCACGATACCAACAACCTGAACACCCCCTACGACTACTCCTCCATCATGCACTATGGAAGAGATGCCTTCTCCATTGCCTATGGGCGGGATAGCATCACCCCCATTCCCAATCCCAACGTCCCCATCGGCCAGAGGAATGGCATGTCCCGCTGGGACATCACAAGAATCAACGTCCTTTACAACTGCCGTTAAAAATGTTTATGTCTGATCTATAATGTCTGAATTACTAGAAATAAAGTAGATGCAAGCAACTTTTATTGTCTATTGGCCTTTCTCTTTTGGCCTATGAAAGTAAGCATGGCAGTATTGTAGTGGTGAGCACTTTGGCTTCTCTGCCCTAGTTTGAATCCTAGCTGGACCCTTTCTTTATAGAGTTTATATGTTCTCCCAGTGCTTGTGTGGGTTTTCTTGGGGAACTTTGGCTTCCTCCTACAGTCCAAAAATGTGCTTTGTAGGAAAATCGGTTGCTTTAAATGAGTCCTTATAATATGGTTATCTGTTTCTAAGTGGCAGGGGACTGCAAACTGTCTAGTGTTCCTTGCATTAACCCCACTGTAGGAGGGAGGTTCTAGTATCCCTGTGACATAGAATGGGACTAAAGAGGTTTAGTAAATTTAAGAAAACCTCATAAAAGTACATTTTAAAATCCTTCAAAGTTTCCTTATCGTTGAGATTGTAGTACTCAATGCAGTGAAGTGCTTCACCATGATAAATATTTCTCCTGTACACCAGTTAGCCTATCCCTAAACTTAGAGTATTGTTACATTCCGGACCACAGGAAGAGGAAAGATGGTGTAACAAAGAAAAAAAAACACTGAACCTGTGACAAAGTCCAGCACTGAAGTACTATAAGGTATCGAACAAAAAGGCCAGTCAGTTAAGCCAAGGAACCAACAGTCAATTCACAACCAACGAAACTAAACCATCAACATTCACAAGTAAACAAAGTAAGGTCTCCAACAAAGTCTTCTGACACACTAACAGATGCCTCCGCCGAGGCTTTCAACAAAGAAGACGATAGGTCACAGTTTAGACACAGTGAGCAGACTGATCACCAGTTAGGTGTAACAAACGCCAGTGCCTTTGGAGAGCAATGACAGTTCTTTTATAAATATGTTCATCCTTTGTCATTGTTTCATTTAGATGTAATCATATGCCATTTAGATCATGTGCTGTCAAAATGACACATGTTGCCTGCACCTGTTTCAACAATGTCCATCATGGCATCAGAAGCCAGAGGTGGGTCCATACACAATTACGGCTCTCAGCTGAGACACCATCAGAGAGCTACCTTTAACCCCAGCAAATCAAACTCAGGAAAAAATAAAAAACAGTCAACCACAAAACTCAGCTTTGTGTTTACTAAAGAACTAAGTACAATAAGCTATGTTGGTAAAGTAGGTTTAACTGTGGAGTCCTGTACTTAAAGTTTTACTTTGGACAAACAGTGTGGACCACAGCCCATAATCTTGCTCCAGTCACACCTTCAGAGGTCACTATAAAGAGGCTGGACTGAACTGAGGAAGACATTTAAGATTTGAGGAGTCAGCTCTGTAGCCACTACATCCACCATGAACATGGCTCCCTCCGCCTGCCTCCCAGCAGAAACACCATAAGAGAGCTCCTGTTCACCCCAACATCTTAAACTCACATAAACATGCATGAAACCAGCCAGACACACAAAGAGTACAAAACACAACAGAGCCGTAACAAAGAGGTAGTCACAGATGCACCAAAGAAATATTTGAACTCCTTCTTAAACTTGACAGCATTCCCTACTTACAATAACCAATAGGCTACGACCAATGGGTTAGGAATAATGGGTTAGGACTAATGTTTTATGACCAATGGCCTAGAACAATTGTGTATTTTATTTTATGACAAATTATGACACATTTGACCAAAAACTTTAAAAAAATTAACTATGTGTTTGCTAGACAGCTAAGTAAGTACAATAAACTATGTTGATAGAGTAGGTTTGTCTGTGGAGTGTGCCATCTAAATGGCACACGATGCCGGCAACTAATGCAACAATATGCCATCATGGCATCAGAAGCAGGAGGTGGGTCCAGGAACAGTCAGCTCTGAGCTCAGACATCATCAGAGAGGTCCCATTCACCCTAGCAATTCAAACTCGCATAAACATGGATACACAGGCAGATACACAAAGAGTGCCAGACCCATCAGAGCCATAACAGAGAAGCACAGATCCACTAAAGAAGTATTTGAACTCCTTCCCTAACTTGACAGCATTCCATACTTACAGCAACCAATGGGTTATGACCAGTAAGTTATGAACAGTGGGTTAGGACCACTAGGTTATGACCAAAAGGTTATGGCCATTGGGTTATGACCAAGGGGTTATGGCCAATGGTTGAACAACTGCATATTTCATTTTATGACAAATTTTGACACATTTCGCCAAAAATTAAAAAACTTAAAAATTTGTTTACCATATGGCTAAGTTAGTATAATAAACTATGTTGGTAAAGTAGGTTTGTCTGAGGACCCTCCCTTCTGAAAATTACTTTAAACAAACAGTGTGGACCCCCCACCCATAATCTTGCTGCAGACACACCTCCACAGGTGAGTATAAAGAGGCTGAACTGAACTGAGGCAGACATCAGCTTTTGAGGAGTCACTTCCGAACCCTCCACATTCACCATGAACTTGGCTCCCTCCACCTACCTGCTTTTACTGCTCCTGCTCGGCATCGCTCAGGCGCTGCCCATCCAGGATGAAGAAGGCCATGAAGAGGGCCATGAAGAAGGCCATGAAGAAGGCGGAGAAGGAGGTGATGAAGATGACTTTATAGACTTCACTACCAGGATCCTCACCAGCAACAATAACACTGACCAGCTCTTGCTAGAAGGAGACCTGGTGGCTCCTACAAACAGGAATGCCATGAAGTGCTGGTACAACAGCTGTTTCTGGAAGAAAGCCTCCAACGGTTTAGTGGTGATCCCATATGTCATCAGCTCTCAGTACTCTGGAAGAGAAGTGGCCACCATTGAAGGCGCCATGAGGGCCTTTAACGGCAGAACATGCATCCGCTTTGTCCGTCGCACCAACGAGTACGACTTCATTAGCGTTGTGAGCAAAACTGGATGCTACTCTGAGCTGGGCAGGAAGGGAGGACTACAGGAGCTGTCCATCAACAGGGGAGGCTGCATGTACAGCGGCATCATCCAACACGAGCTCAACCACGCTCTGGGCTTCCAGCATGAGCAGACCAGGAGCGACCGAGACAGCTACGTCCGGATCAACTGGCAGAACATCATCCCAGCGAGTGCCTACAATTTTAACAAGCACGATACCAACAACCTGAACACCCCCTACGACTACTCCTCCATCATGCACTATGGAAGAGATGCCTTCTCCATTGCCTATGGGCGGGATAGCATCACCCCCATTCCCAATCCCAACGTCCCCATCGGCCAGAGGAATGGCATGTCCCGCTGGGACATCACAAGAATCAACGTCCTTTACAACTGCCGTTAAAAATGTTTATGTCTGATCTATAATGTCTGAATTACTAGAAATAAAGTAGATGCAAGCAACTTTTATTGTCTATTGGCCTTTCTCTTTTGGCCTATGAAAGTAAGCATGGCAGTATTGTAGTGGTGAGCACTTTGGCTTCTCTGCCCTAGTTTGAATCCTAGCTGGACCCTTTCTTTATAGAGTTTATATGTTCTCCCAGTGCTTGTGTGGGTTTTCTTGGGGAACTTTGGCTTCCTCCTACAGTCCAAAAATGTGCTTTGTAGGAAAATCGGTTGCTTTAAATGAGTCCTTATAATATGGTTATCTGTTTCTAAGTGGCAGGGGACTGCAAACTGTCTAGTGTTCCTTGCATTAACCCCACTGTAGGAGGGAGGTTCTAGTATCCCTGTGACATAGAATGGGACTAAAGAGGTTTAGTAAATTTAAGAAAACCTCATAAAAGTACATTTTAAAATCCTTCAAAGTTTCCTTATCGTTGAGATTGTAGTACTCAATGCAGTGAAGTGCTTCACCATGATAAATATTTCTCCTGTACACCAGTTAGCCTATCCCTAAACTTAGAGTATTGTTACATTCCGGACCACAGGAAGAGGAAAGATGGTGTAACAAAGAAAAAAAAAACACTGAACCTGTGACAAAGTCCAGCACTGAAGTACTATAAGGTATCGAACAAAAAGGCCAGTCAGTTAAGCCAAGGAACCAACAGTCAATTCACAACCAACGAAACTAAACCATCAACATTCACAAGTAAACAAAGTAAGGTCTCCAACAAAGTCTTCTGACACACTAACAGATGCCTCCGCCGAGGCTTTCAACAAAGAAGACGATAGGTCACAGTTTAGACACAGTGAGCAGACTGATCACCAGTTAGGTGTAACAAACGCCAGTGCCTTTGGAGAGCAATGACAGTTCTTTTATAAATATGTTCATCCTTTGTCATTGTTTCATTTAGATGTAATCATATGCCATTTAGATCATGTGCTGTCAAAATGACACATGTTGCCTGCACCTGTTTCAACAATGTCCATCATGGCATCAGAAGCCAGAGGTGGGTCCATACACAATTACGGCTCTCAGCTGAGACACCATCAGAGAGCTACCTTTAACCCCAGCAAATCAAACTCAGGAAAAAATAAAAAACAGTCAACCACAAAACTCAGCTTTGTGTTTACTAAAGAACTAAGTACAATAAGCTATGTTGGTAAAGTAGGTTTAACTGTGGAGTCCTGTACTTAAAGTTTTACTTTGGACAAACAGTGTGGACCACAGCCCATAATCTTGCTCCAGTCACACCTTCAGAGGTCACTATAAAGAGGCTGGACTGAACTGAGGAAGACATTTAAGATTTGAGGAGTCAGCTCTGTAGCCACTACATCCACCATGAACATGGCTCCCTCCGCCTGCCTCCCAGCAGAAACAGCATAAGAGAGCTCCTGTTCACCCCAACATCTTAAACTCACATAAACATGCATGAAACCAGCCAGACACACAAAGAGTACAAAACACAACAGAGCCGTAACAAAGAGGTAGTCACAGATGCACCAAAGAAATATTTGAACTCCTTCCTAAACTCAAAAGCATTCCCTGCTTACAATAACCAATAGGCTATGACCAATGGCTTAGGACTAATGTGTTAGGAATAATGTTTTATGACCAATGGCCTAGAACAATTGTGTATTTTATTTTATGACAAATTATGACACATTTGACCAAAAATTTTTTAAAAAATTAACTATGTGTTTACTAGACAGCTAAGTAAGTACAATAGACTATGTTGATAGAGTAGGGTTGTCTGTGGAGTGTGCCATCTAAATGGCACACGATGCCGGCAACTAATGCAACAATATGCCATCATGGCATCAGAAGCAGGAGGTGGGTCCAGGAACAGTCAGCTCTGAGCTCAGACATCATCAGAGAGGTCCCATTCACCCTAGCAATTCAAACTCGCATAAACATGGATACACAGGCAGATACACAAAGAGTGCCAGACCCATCAGAGCCATAACAGAGAAGCACAGATCCACTAAAGAAGTATTTGAACTCCTTCCCTAACTTGACAGCATTCCATACTTACAGCAACCAATGGGTTATGACCAGTAAGTTATGAACAGTGGGTTAGGACCACTAGGTTATGACCAAAAGGTTATGGCCATTGGGTTATGACCAAGGGGTTATGGCCAATGGTTGAACAACTGCATATTTCATTTTATGACAAATTTTGACACATTTCGCCAAAAATTAAAAAACTTAAAAATTTGTTTACCATATGGCTAAGTTAGTATAATAAACTATGTTGGTAAAGTAGGTTTGTCTGTGGACCCTCCCTTCTGAAAATTACTTTAAACAAACAGTGTGGACCCCCCACCCATAATCTTGCTGCAGACACACCTCCACAGGTGAGTATAAAGAGGCTGAACTGAACTGAGGCAGACATCAGCTTTTGAGGAGTCATTTCTGAACCCTCCACATTCACCATGAACTTGGCTCCCTCCGCCTACCTGCTTTTACTGCTCCTGCTCGGCATCGCTCAGGCGCTGCCCATCCAGGATGAAGAAGGCCATGAAGAGGGCCATGAAGAAGGCCATGAAGAAGGCGGAGAAGGAGGTGATGAAGATGACTTTATAGACTTCACTACCAAGATCCTCACCAGCAACAATAACACTGATAACACTGAACACAATAACAATAATACTGCTCCTGCTCGGCATCGCTCATGCGCTGCCCGTCTGGGACGAAGAAGTCCATGAAGAAGGCCATGAAGAAGGCAGAGAAGAAGGCCATGAAGAAGGCCATGAAGGCCATGAGATGAGATCCGGGCACAGAGCAGCAGTGTAAAACGCTCCTCTGAGCCTCCCTTAGTGCTGGTGCAAAACCCATGCAGGGAAAGTCAAGCAGGTCCCAGCTTTAACTTATGTGCTGAAAGGAAAGTGAAAGGAGCGAGACACAGAAACCTTAAAGTGACAGACACCAGTACTCACAAGCAGAACTATGATGTCATTAAATGTGGTTTATTAAACATTTGCTCCATTGCCTCTAAGTCCCTCTTAGTCAATGAGTTAACTAACGATAACAAACTTAGTCTACTAGCCTTAACAGAAACTTGGCTCCAACAGGATGACTATGTTAGACTGCATGAAGCAACCCCCCCCAGTTATGCTAACTATCAGAAATCCAGGATTTCACGGAAAGCAGGTGGTTAGGCAGTAATATCACAGTCTAGCTTACTTCTCAAGCCCTGAAGTCAAACATTTTTATAACTCCTTATAGTCAATAAATCACCCAGACAGGAAGACTCAAAAACCTGTTCTATTCATAATTATTTATCGCCTCCCCAGTCCGTATTCTGAATTTTCAACTGCGTTTCCAGACTTACTATCGACTATTTTATATTCTGATCAAACTATAATAATAGGGGATTTTAATATTCATGTTGATGACCCCAGTGACCGTCTTGGAAATGCTTTTGCAGCTTTATTAGATGATGTTAGTTTCACCCAAAATTTAAATTAACCCACTCACCTTCCAGTTTACTTTAGAACATGCTACTGCCCCAGCGAATAAGAAACAGCTTGGAAGAACATTATCTGACCGTTCTGTGTCTGAGTTTAAACTCACAGTTCAACCAGTACCAGCCCTTAGGAATACACTCGATGTTAGTGCCCCCTTGAAACCTAAGCTTGTTAGACAAAACCGAGTAGCACCGTGGCTTAATGTTGAAACAGTCTCTTAAACAAGTAACCCGTAAGTTGGAAAGAGAATGGCGCCGCTCCAGTTCAGAGCCGTCTCTGAATACCTGGGAACATTGCCTTTTAAATTATAAAAAAGCTCTGCGTAGAGCTAGAACCCAGTACTATTCAACCTTAATATCAGAGAATGGAAATAATCCAAGATTTTTTTTAGCACTATTGCTAAATTAACTCGCAGTCAGAGCTCAGTAGAACCACATGTTCCTGTTTCTCTCAGCTCAGATGATTTTCTGACATATTTTGTTAGTAAAATTTCAAATATTAGACACAAGTTGAATCAAGTTATTCCTATTATCAGCCCAGAGCAGGCTGAAGCGGTAGAAGTGGAAGCATCCATAGAAACTTCTTTAACACTAGACTGCTTCACTGGTGTGGATCAAGCGGAAATGGCATCAATTATTACATCTTCCAAATTGTCAGAATAACAAACTACTGTCCACACAAAAAGTCAAGGTGCTCTCAATCTTTATGTCATTGTAAGGCAAAATGTGGAGAAAAATGCACCCATTGAAAATGCTGTGGCAGGGCCGCAGCCTACAGTGCAGCAGCATGGAAGCCAGACATCACCAGAGGGGGTCTCCATCTTGAAAAGAGGTCCTCTTTTATAGATGGTTGGCTCCACCCCTTACCAAACAAACACAATTAACAATCAAAATCAAACATTTCCTAAAAAACAAAAGAACAATTTCATGCATTTTCCTAATTACAAATGCAATAATTAGACAAAGATCTCCAAACTTTAACAACAATCTTTAAACAAAAATAAGTAGTCTGCCAAGGTGTTTCTTCTTCCAGGCTTGTGGCGTATGCTGAAACTGAAAGGTTGTAAGGCAAAGTACCATCTCATAATCCTGGAGTTATGATCCTTCATAGTATGGATCCATTGCAGCGCTCTATGATCTGACTCCAGATCAAATCCTCACCCCAAGAGATAATATCTCAAACTGTCCAAGGCCCATTTTATTGCAAGGGCTTCTTTTTCAACAGTCGAGTGCCTGGTTTCGCTTGGCAGCAGCTTACGACTGAGATACAGTACAGGTCTTTCTTGTCCTTCAGTTTTCTGGGTCAGAACTGCTCCAAAACCAACGTCTTAAGGCATCCACCTTCACCAAAAAACGTTTCTGGAAGTCTGGACTGCACAAAACTGGAGAAGAGCACATGGCATTCTTCAAGGCATCAAAAGACTCTTCACAATCAACTGACCATTGTATAGGATTTGGTGATGATTTGCGGGTGAGATTCGTAAGAGGTGTTCCCATGGTTTGCAAAATGTGGGATGAATCTGCTGGACCAACCAATAAGTCAAAAAAAAGATCTCAGCTGTTTCTTGGTGTGGGGTCGTTCAGTCTTCTGTATTGCCTCCACCTTATCAACCATGGGACGAATGTTGCCACCGCCCAGTTGAAATCCAAGGTATTGGGTTTCCGTTAATTAATTAAGAATCAGTATCAGAATCAGCTTTATTGGCCAAGTACAGCGCGTGTACAAGGAATTTATCTTTGGTGTCTTGTGCTTTCCTGTGCAAACTAGCAAGGTATAAAAAAGTGTAAGGGAGTAAGACAAAAAAAAGGGTAAATAATAAAAAAGAAAGTAATATAAGGTAGATATAGGAATAAATAAACATAACTAAATAAGAAAAATGACTAAGTAAAAATGCAGCAGTAGTTCCAGTGTGACAGTTTCTGTGGTTTTGTTCAGTGTTCTTGAGTGGTCAGGAGTCAGGACTTCATTAGAGTGACAGCTCGGGGGAAGAAAGACACAGTGAGCAGACGGATCACCAGTTATGTGCCATTTAGATCAGGTGCCGTCTATGACACATTATGCCTGCACCTGTTGCATCAATGCGCCATCATGGCATCAGAAGCAGGAGGAGGGTCCAGGCACAGTTGTGGCTCTGAGCTTGGACACTATAAGATAGCTCCCATTCACCCCAGCAATGCAAACTTGCATGAACATGCAGACACACAAAGAGTGCCAGACACATCAGAGCTGTAACAGAGATGCAGTCACAGATGCAATACAGAAGTATTTGAACTCCTTCCTTTACCTGACAGCATTCCCTAATTACAGCAACCAATAGGTTATGATCAACGAATATAAACAATTGTGGATTTCATTTTATGAAAAATGTGAACCAAAATTAAAAAAACTCAACTTTGTGTTTTCCAGACAGCTAAGTAACTACAATAAACTATGTTGGTAAAGTAGGTTTGTCTGTGGACCCTCCCTTCCAAGGTTTACTTTAAACAAACAGTGTGGACCCCCCACCCATAATCTTGCTTCAGGCACACCTCCACAGGTGAGTATAAAGAGGCTGAACTGAACTGAGGCAGACATCAGCTTTTGAGGAGTCAGTTCTGAAACCTCCACATTCACCATGAACTTGGCTCCTTCCACCTGCCTGCTGTTACTGCTCCTGCTCGGCATCGCTCAGGCGCTGCCCGTCTGGGACGAAGAAGGCCATGAAGAGGGTCATGAAGAAGGAGGTGATGAAGATGACTTTATAGACTTCACTACCAAGATCCTCACCAGCAACAATAACACTGACCAGCTCTTGCTAGAAGGAGACCTGGTGGCTCCTACAAACAGGAATGCCATGAAATGCTGGAGCAGCAGCTGTTTCTGGAAGAAAGCCTCCAACGGTTTAGTGGTGATCCCTTACGTCATTAGCTCTGAGTACTCTGGAGGAGAAGTGGCCACCATTGAAGGCGCCATGAGGGCCTTTAGCGGCAGAACATGCATCCGCTTTGTCCGTCGCACCAATGAGTACGACTTCATTAGCGTTGTGAGCAAAAATGGATGCTACTCTGAGCTGGGCAGGAAGGGAGGACTACAGGAGCTGTCCATCAACAGGGGAGGCTGCATGTACAGCGGCATCATCCAACACGAGCTCAACCATGCTCTGGGCTTCCAGCATGAGCAGACCAGGAGCGACCGAGACAGCTACGTCCGGATCAACTGGGAGAACATCATCCCAGCGAGTGCCTACAATTTTAACAAGCACGATACCAACAACCTGAACACCCCCTACGACTACTCCTCCATCATGCATTATGGAAGAGATGCCTTCTCCATTGCCTATGGGCGGGATAGCATCACCCCCATTCCCAATCCCAACGTCCCCATCGGCCAGAGGAATGGCATGTCCCGCTGGGACATCACCAGAATCAACGTCCTTTACAACTGCCGTTAAAAATGTTTATGCCTGATCTATAATGTCTAAATTACTAGAAATAAAGTAGATGCAAGCAACTTTTACTGTCTATTGGCCTTTCTCTTTTTGCCAATGAAAAGTGGGCTGCAAGGTGGTGTAGTGGTGAGCACTTTGGTCTCACAGTCCTAGTTTGAATCCTAGCTGGGCCCTTTCTACATATAATATACACCATATAATCTCATAATTTTTAAGCATGTGAGCTACTTTTGAGTCGACAATGTCTTGAAGATCAACCTGCCTGTGTGCGTATATACATATAATTTAAAAGATCATATAAATATATATATATATATATATATATATATATATATATATATATATATATACTATGAGTAAATGTTTGTTGTTGAATGTTTATTAGTTACATGTTTATTTGATCATTGTTGTTTATGTACTGATGATTAAAAACTACACAGTGAGATTAAACAAAGACTACTTTAGTATTAACAGATGAGGCGTTTTATTACAAAGACAGAAAGCAGCGACTATCATTTGTCAGGCTCTGTTGAAAACCGTTCAATGCGGGCAGCATGGCATTTCTGAAGCACTTCTGGCTCCGTACAAAACGCGTGCCATGGAAAAAACAGCTTCCTTAATGAGCTCGTATTTATCGGGCGAGAACCGTAGAGCCGATAGCAGGAGGAGACACGCTGGGCGGCTTCAATAAACACTCCAGTTATCCGGAGTGGTTTTCTGCCGGGGAATTGCTGTGCTGTGGGGCAGGTAGCGACTTTCTGATGACAGACAGCATTTGCGCTCAGTGAATTTCAACATGAATGTGCCGTGACGTATTTTTCAGAGGATGTCCGATTGGCCGTTCTGCATGTCAATCAAGTCCCGTACTTCTCAGCGAGGATTTTGATTGGCCGGTGAATTATTAGAAATACATTTTTATTGTTATTTATCTTTGCTGGCCTGCGATCTACCCTCATGTCCTTGAAGATCGACTGGTCGATCGCGATCGACGTAATTAGCACCCGTGATCTACATGTTCTCCCAGTGCTTGTGTGGGTTTTCTTGGGGAACTTTGGCTTCCTCCTACAGTCAAAAAACATGCTATGTAGGAAAATTGGTAGCTTTATATTAGTCATTATAATTTAATATGGTTATCTGTTTTCAAGTTGCAGGGGACTGCAAACTGTCTAGTGTTCCCTGCCTTCACCCCACTGTAGGAGGGAGGTTCTAGTATCCCTGTGACACAGAATGGGACTAAAGAGGTTTAGTAAATGGAGGAAAACCTAATAAAAGTACATTTCATAATACATCAAAATTTCATTATTATCAAGATTGTTGTACTTAATGTAGTGAAGCCTGTCATCATGTTGAGAATTTTCCTGTAAACCAGTAAACTTATTATTAAGCTTAAGCTATTGTTACATTCCGGATCACGGGAAGAGGAAAGATGGTATAACAAAAAACAAAAAAAAAAAAACCCTGAACCTGTTATAAAGTCCAGCACTAAATGACCGTAAGGTACCGAACAAAAAGGCCAGTCAGATGTTAAGCAAAACAATGAACAGTCAATCCACTAACAACAAAACTTCACCATAAACATTCACAAGTAAACAAAAGTCTAAACTCTTCAACAAAGTCCTCTGACACACTAACGGGTGCCTCAGCCGAGGCTTTCAACAAAGAAGACGATAGGTCACAATTAAGAATCAGTATCAGAATCAGCTTTATTGGCCAAGTACAGCGCGTGTACAAGGAATTTGTCTTTGGTGTCTTGTGCTTTCCTGTGCAAACTAGCAAGGTATAAAAAAGTGTAAGGGAGTAAGACAAACAAGGGTAAATAATAAAAAAGAAAGTAATATAAGTTAGATATAGGAATAAATAAACATAACTAAATAAGAAAAATGACTAAGTAAAAATGCAGCAGTAGTTCCAGTGTGACAGTTTCTGTGGTTTTGTTCAGTGTTCTTGAGTGGTCAGGAGTCAGGACTTCATTAGAGTGACAGCTCGGGGGAAGAAAGACACAGTGAGCAGACGGATCACCAGTTATGTGCCATTTAGATCAGGTGCCGTCTATGACACATTATGCCTGCACCTGTTGCATCAATGCGCCATCATGGCATCAGAAGCAGGAGGAGGGTCCAGGCACAGTTGTGGCTCTGAGCTTGGACACTATATGATAGCTCCCATTCACCCCAGCAATGCAAACTTGCATGAACATGCAGACACACAAAGAGTGCCAGACACATCAGAGCTGTAACAGAGATGCAGTCACAGATGCAATACAGAAGTATTTGAACTCCTTCCTTTACCTGACAGCATTCCCTAATTACAGCAACCAATAGGTTATGATCAGCGGAAATAAACAATTGTGGATTTCATTTGATGAAAAATGTGAACCAAAATTAAAAAAAACTCAACTTTGTGTTTTCCAGACAGCTAAGTAACTACAGTAAACTATGTTGGTAAAGTAGGTTTGTCTGTGGACCCTCCCTTCCAAGGTTTACTATAAACCAACATTGTGGACCCCCACCCATAATCTTGTTGCAGGCACACCTCCACAGGTGAGTATAAAGAGGCTGAACTGAACTGAGGCAGACATCAGCTTTTGAGGAGTCAGTTCTGAAACCTCCACATTCACCATGAACTTGGCTCCTTCCACCTGCCTGCTGTTACTGCTCCTGCTCGGCATCGCTCAGGCGCTGCCCATCCAGGACGAAGAAGGCCATGAAGAGGGCCATGAAGAAGGAGGTGATGAAGATGACTTTATAGACTTCACTACCAAGATCCTCACCAGTAACAATAACACTGACCAGCTCTTGCTAGAAGGAGACCTGGTGGCTCCTACAAACAGGAATGCCATGAAATGCTGGAGCAGCAGCTGTTTCTGGAAGAAAGCCTCCAACGGTTTAGTGGTGATCCCTTACGTCATTAGCTCTGAGTACTCTGGAGGAGAAGTGGCCACCATTGAAGGCGCCATGAGGGCCTTTAGCGGTAGAACATGCATCCGCTTTGTCCGTCGCACCAATGAGTACGACTTCATTAGCGTTGTGAGCAAAAATGGATGCTACTCTGAGCTGGGCAGGAAGGGAGGACTACAGGAGCTGTCCATCAACAGGGGAGGCTGCATGTACAGCGGCATCATCCAACACGAGCTCAACCATGCTCTGGGCTTCCAGCATGAGCAGACCAGGAGCGACCGAGACAGCTACGTCCGGATCAACTGGGAGAACATCATCCCAGCGAGTGCCTACAATTTTAACAAGCACGATACCAACAACCTGAACACCCCCTACGACTACTCCTCCATCATGCATTATGGAAGAGATGCCTTCTCCATTGCCTATGGGCGGGATAGCATCACCCCCATCCCCAATCCCAACGTCCCCATCGGCCAGAGGAATGGCATGTCCCGCTGGGACATCACCAGAATCAATGTCCTTTACAACTGCCGTTAAAAATGTTTATGCCTGATCTATAATGTCTAAATTACTAGAAATAAAGTAGATGCAAGCAACATTTACTGTCTATTGGCCTTTCTCTTTTTGCCAATGAAAAGTGGGCTGCAAGGTGGTGTAGTGGTGAGCACTTTGGTCTCACAGTCCTAGTTTGAATCCTAGCTGGGCTCTTTGTATATAGAGTGTACATCAGGGGTCAGCAGCATGTTGTGACATAAAGTTCGATTAAAAACATTTTTTCCTAACAACTATCCCATTATCAAGTCTAAGGCTAACTCTAATACAAAGAAATATAAAAACATTTGCAATATATCTACATTTTCTTCAATATATCTACTTCTAGTTACCTTTCAATTTACATTGGAACATGCTAGTGTCCCAGTTAATAATAAAAAACTCTTAGAATAATATTATCTGACCGTTCTGTGTCCGGGTTTAAACTCAGTTCAATCATTACTTAGTAAGATGCTGAGCAAATACTCTGAGACCAGCTCCCATAGCTTTAGTCCCAGTAA
This sequence comes from Oryzias curvinotus, assembly GCA_023969325.1. Taxonomy (NCBI): domain Eukaryota; kingdom Metazoa; phylum Chordata; class Actinopteri; order Beloniformes; family Adrianichthyidae; genus Oryzias; species Oryzias curvinotus. The sequence continues at coordinate 26,828,283 of CM043708.1, read as the reverse complement.
AAAGTATCACTTTGTTAATGATCCAATACAAGCCCTCAGGAGAACACTTGATGTTGTTTCCCCTTTGAAACCAAAGCTTGTTAGACTAAACAAAGTAGAACCATGGTTTAATGCTGAAACATAGTCTCTTAAACAAGTAAACCGTAAGTTAAAAAGAGAATGGCTCCGTCTCTGTCTAAGAGCAGTCTGCGAATACCTGGAAACATAGCCTCTTAAATCGTAAAAAAGCTAGAATCCAGTACTACGCAAACTTAATAGCTGAGAATGGAAATAATAAAAAAAAAGAATTTAGTATGATAGCCAGACTAACCAGCAGTCAGAGCTCAGTAAAACCACATATTCCTGCTAATCTCAGCTGTGATCATTTCCTTAAATTTTTGATAGTAAAATTTCAAATATTAGACGATGAAGTTTTTCCTACTATCAGCCCAAAGCAGGCTGAAGCGGTAGAAGTGGAGGCATCCATAGAAACTTCTGTACCATTAGACTGCTTCACTGCTGTGGATCAAGCAGAAATAACATCAGATATAGTGTCCTCCAACTTGTCCCTCAGACACAACCCCCACTAAGAAACCTTTCCCCTAATTAATGAGAAAGAGTTGTAGTTAAGCAGCTTTACCACCACCTACAGGACAACAGCCACTTTGAAGATTTCAGTCAGGGTTCAGACCACACAATAGTGCTCAAACTGCACTAGTTAGAGTCTTTTGTGACTTATTATTGACATCAAAAAAGGAACAACTCTCTATTCTGGTACTGTTAGACCTCAGTGCAGCCTTTTCACATTATCGACCACAGCATTTTACTCCAAAGACGAGGGCATGAGTTAGGGATCAGAGGATCCAGTGGTTTGAATCCTATTTATCCGATAGGTACCAGTTTGTTAATGTAAATAGACAGTCTTCTCATTACACTCGAGTTAACTACGGAGTCCCACAGGGCTAAGTTTTAGGACCCATCCTGTTTATGCTTTACATGCTACCCTTACGAAACATTATTAGGAAATGAAAAAAAAAAAACAATAATTTTGACTGTAATGTTAATGATATGCAGTTGTATTTATTCATTAAATCTGACCAGAATGACCATATAGACTATAGAGAAAACGTAATGCCTTCATCAAAGACATCAAGACCTGGATGACAAATAATTACCTCACCCTAAACCCAGAAAAAAAACAGGTCAATATACTAGGTCCTAAATACTTGAGAGATGTTCTATCTGATCAGATAGTCTCCCTGCTTGGCATATATATAGCCTCCAATTTCACAATTAGAAATTAGGGTTTGTATTAGATTTGTATTATGTGTAAACCTGACCATAATGACAATAAACATCCCCCAACCCCACCCCCCAACATCCATCTCTCTTCTTCCCTCATTTTCTTTTCCATCCAGTCCAACACAAAATTGCTACAAATATGAGTAAGATGAATAAAGTCTAGCCTAAATTACAAAAAGGGTTCATTCGCATATACATCTCTAGTGTGTCAAAAGATTCATAACCCTTCTGTTGTAACAGAGGCAACTAAATATTTAGCAAACATGCAAAGAACTTGTTGATGAGCGGAAGTGAACGATCAAAATAAAAGCTGTATTTTGCACTGAAAACTGATTCTTGCCAGTTTTCGTCTATGCATGTACTTTTGTTATGCCGATTTAAGACATGTCCAGCCTGCATCCAAAACATTGGATGAGCCGTTTTATTGGCGACTCTTTTGTAAAGATATTGTTGGAACAACCACCTCTGCTAGAGCACTGAGCTGCGGTCGGAGGGCCACCACTCCCCCTCGCCACCGTGATTAATGAAGCAGACAGAAATTAGCACATTTAATAAATTTATTGTTTTTCTTTCAAGTAACAACATACAATATGCTTATTTAACTGTAATATCAGATTTTAGATGCCCGTCAAAACATTTGGATTATTGACATTGCTACTGTCCTAAAGTGGAACAGTGAAGAAGTTATTTAACGGGTGTTTTATCCTAGGGAAAAGTTTTTTAAAAAGAGGGCCCCATGTTATTGTTTGCCTGGGGCCCCTAAACTGCTAAATCTGCCACTAGACCCAAACAACTCTTTTGTGATGTCAAGTGAGCAGGAAAATGCTAAATTAAATAAAAAGAAAAAAACAGGAAAAGTGTTACATTTGGAAAAAAATGGCAAAAGAAAATGTGCTTTGGTAGCACATAAGCAAATACAGCCCTGGGTACAAAACAATGGCTGAAACAAATTGTTTCCTTACCTCTTTGGCTTCTCACTATCCTTACATTTATCCCTCCAAGCGAAGAGGTATAGAAAAAATAGTGTTTTTAAATTCAGATGTTACTGCTACTTTTGATTATGTCGTCAAAATTCTACAGTAGTGCATGGCTGCCAGTGCTAAAAAAATATATATCAGTTTTATAACTTCAAAAATTCATGCAAAAACAAACACTCATTACTTACATTTAAATGTAAACTCCTGCATTTCTCACCAGCTTACCGGCAGAGGGATAGCCAGCCCTAAGTCGCTACAGCTCCTCCTTAAAAAAGTATACACTAGAAGACCACTAAAGCTTAAAATGTACCAACAAATGGACCAATAGGTCCAATAGAACCCTGCAGTAAGTGAAAAGTCACACAGATATTTTTTAAGTGTGTAAAGTTTATAAATGTGTTTGAGAATGTTTTTTTCCCTTTAGTGTTTCTCAAGATGATTAAGCTACTGTATGTATTTAGTCTGGTTTAAAACTATGCAGCAAGCCAAAAGAGAAACACAGTTGGACACCAACAGTTGATCACTTTGCATCTACTTTATTTCTACCTCACATATTTAGGGACATGCTACAACATTTTTATTGGCAGTTGTAAAGGATGTTGATTCTGGTGACGTCCCAGAAGGACAAGCCGTTCCTCTGGCCGATGGGGACGTTGGGATTAGGGATGGGGGTGATGGTATCCCGCCCATAGGCAATGGAGAAGGCATCTCTTCCATAGTGCATGATGGAGGAGTAGTCGTAGGGGGTGTTCAGGTTGTTGGTCTGTTGTTTGTAAAAGTTGTAAGCATCACCATCAATGATGTTCTCCCAGTTGATCTGAACGTAGCTGTCTCGGTCGCTCCTGCACTGCTCATGCTGGAAGCCCAGAGCGTGGTTGAGCTCGTGCTCTATAATGCCTCTGTAAATGCAGCCTCCTCTGTTGAGAGACAGCTCCTGTAGTCCTCCCTTCCTGCCCAGCTCAGAGTAGCAACCGCCTTTGCTCACGATGCTGATGAAGTCGTACTCATAGGTGCGACGGACAAAGCGGATGCAAGTGGAGGCATAGAAGCCTGTCATGGCATTTTCAATGGTCGCCGCTTCATCTGCAGTGTACTCAGAGCTAATGACGTAGGGGATCATCACGTAACCATTGGAGTACTTTGTCCAAAAACAGCTGCTGTCTGAGCATAGAATGGCATTTCTGGTCTTAGGGGCCAGCAGATCTCCCTCAAACAGGAAATGTTTTGAACCGTTGTTTGCGGTAAGGATCCTGGTGGTGATATCTATTGCGTCTTCTTCATGGGCTTCTTTATGACCATCTTCGTGGCTATCCTCATGGCCTCCTTCGTGACTTTCTTTCTCTTGGACGGGCAGCGTCTGGGCGATGCCGAGCAGGAGCAGCAGGAGCAGGCAGGCGGAGGGAGCCATGTTCATGGTCGATATGGAGGCTTCTGAGCTGCTGTGGACAGACCCCTCAAAGCTTGATGTCTGCCTCAGTTCAGTCCAGCCTCTTTATACTCACCTGTAGAGGTGTGTCTTTAGCAAGATTATGGGTTGGGGTCCACTCTGTTTGTCCAAAGTAAACCTCTGAAGGGAGGACCCCACAGACAAACCTACTTTCTCAACATCGTTTAATGTACTTGATTCTAACCTAATCAATAATATACACATCCGGGTTCTAGCGGGATAAATGTGTCAACATTAAGTCAGAGGTAGAGACATTTCTGACCTTTTTTGAAGAAACTAATTTCCATCCATCCTCTGAATCCTCTGGGGCAAACCAAGCTGTTGGGCAAAAGGTGGACTCACCCTGAACAGGTCACCAGCCTGTAACAGGGTCAAACACTCACATGCACATCTAAGGACAAATTAAGCTATGAGGAATGTTTTTGGACTGTGGGAGGAAACCAGAGTGCCTGGAGAAAACCCACGCATGCAGACTCCACACAGAAAGGAACCAGTCAGGATTCAAACCAGAGCCTACTTACCGTAAGGGGAGAATGCTAACCAACACACCACAGTGCAAACTGAAACTAATTTTAGAACAATGATTTGTGTTTTAGCAAGTTATGACATCCCTGAACCAACAGGGGATTTTTATATTATTTACTCCTTGAGAAACCTTCTTCTTTCTATTGTTTTGTTGGGATTTGTGTGGTCAAATGACAGTCATGGTCCATAAAGGTGGATCTCACAGAAGTAAAATAAAATTCTTGATTTCAAGTGATAACTGTGATCCGTCAACTAAATTGGGAGTTGTTAAGAATCCACATTCCTTAAACCAACATCTGTTGACATCTTGGCTCTGGATGAAACCAAACCCTCCCAACACTGAGGTGAACCCGTCTAACAGCAGCTTCTGAACTCATCTGAGCTCAACTGAACACACAGAAATGACAAACATGCTTTTGAGGGATTTTCCTCCCGCAGAGGATTTTGAGACACAAACGTGCGATGCATTCAAGAGCCAACAAAAACCTCAGTTTTACAAGGCTCTGTATTGTAACCCTTTTATTTAGTGCAGGGTTGTTTTAAAAATGTCCATGAAGCAAGAAATGCCATTAAGTCTAAAATACTTACAGGTTTACTCAATGTATTTTTTGTATAAAAATTATCCATATACATACATTACACCACATACTGCAAAGTGAAAGAATTCACACTAAAATAAAGCACCAATACCTGTAAATTAAAGAGGTGTATAGTTTTAAATATACTCATACTTTACTCCTAATGCTTTAGTACTGTTAGACCTTAAATGCATCACACAAAGCCTGGAGCACTGAAAATCCATTGAAAGCATGTTTACAATCTTTCTGTGTTCAGATAAGTTGTAAGCAAACTCAAAGCTGGCGTAAGACGGGTTCACCTGAGTGTTAGGAGGGTTAGGTGGCCCAAAATGTCCACAGAGATGCTGATAGAACGAATGCAGTCTCCTAAAAACCAATCAACATGATTTGGTTTTACATCTGTTTGAGCCTGGAGAAATTTGTTTCTCTGAATTTATAGACAAAGAAAAAGATGACTAAAGTTTCTAATTTTAATGTTGATGCACATAAAAAATTGGGATTTCTAATGATACTTTGATATCAACTCTTAATGCAAAGTTTCTTTCTTTACTGGGTAAAAAATTTGTCGAGCCCACTTTAAAATCTAATGGTTGATTTAGATTTAACACAAAATATGAAATCTGGTTGTAATGGTTGATTGATGTTTATACCCAGCCCAGACTACTGACAAAAAAAAGAAAAACAATTTGTAAAATACAATCCAGCAATAAATATACGTACAAAAGCATAAAGAAAAAAAAATGTGTCAATTACAAACTCACTCTACTAAAATTGGTGTTGATCCTTACTGTCATTGAGGTTCGGCTGCACTGTGGAATAGCAGTTAGCACTCTCACCTCAGAGTGAAAGGGTCTTGGTGCGAAACCTGACTGGGACCTTTCTCTGTGGAGTTTGCATGTTCTTCTGGTGCATGCTTCATGAATTAATCAAGAGGTAAACTGCCCTAGATGAGCATGTGATTATGTGGACCTGTTTCAGACTGACACGCTGTTCAGGGGCTACACCACCTTTGCCAGACAGTAGCTGAGTTGGCTCAAGCAACTCCATGACCCCAAAACGGATAAAACAGGTTCAGAGGATGGGAGGATACATGGAAAAGGTCAAAAGAGTGTTGCATAATCCAACCCAATGTTGACACATTTATACCGTTAGAACCCGGATGTGTATATTATTGATTAGGTTAGAATCAAGTACATTAAACGATGTTGAGAAAGTAGGTTTGTCTGTGGGGTCCTCCCTTCAGAGGTTTACTTTGGACAAACAGAGTGGACCCCAACCCATAATCTTGCTAAAGACACACCTCTACAGGTGAGTATAAAGAGGCTGGACTGAACTGAAGCAGACATCAAGCTTTGAGGGGTCTGTCCACAGCAGCTCAGAAGCCTCCATATTGACCATGAACATGGCTCCCTCCGCCTGCCTGCTCCTGCTGCTCCTGCTCGGCATCGCCCAGACGCTGCCCGTCCAAGAGAAAGAAAGTCACGAAGGAGGCCATGAGGATAGCCACGAAGATGGTCATAAAGAAGCCCATGAAGAAGACGCAATAGATATCACCACCAGGATCCTTACCGCAAACAACGGTTCCAAACATTTCCTGTTTCAGGGAGATCTGCTGGCCCCTAAGACCAGAAATGCCATTCTATGCTCAGACAGCAGCTGCTTTTGGACAAAGTACTCCAATGGTTACGTGATGATCCCCTACGTCATTAGCTCTGAGTACACTGCAGATGAAGCGGCGACCATTGAAAATGCCATGACAGGCTTCTATGCCTCCACTTGCATCCGCTTTGTCCGTCGCACCTATGAGTACGACTTCATCAGCATCGTGAGCAAAGGCGGTTGCTACTCTGAGCTGGGCAGGAAGGGAGGACTACAGGAGCTGTCTCTCAACAGAGGAGGCTGCATTTACAGAGGCATTATAGAGCACGAGCTCAACCACGCTCTGGGCTTCCAGCATGAGCAGTGCAGGAGCGACCGAGACAGCTACGTTCAGATCAACTGGGAGAACATCATTGATGGTGATGCTTACAACTTTTACAAACAACAGACCAACAACCTGAACACCCCCTACGACTACTCCTCCATCATGCACTATGGAAGAGATGCCTTCTCCATTGCCTATGGGCGGGATACCATCACCCCCATCCCTAATCCCAACGTCCCCATCGGCCAGAGGAACGGCTTGTCCTTCTGGGACGTCACCAGAATCAACATCCTTACAACTGCCAATAAAAATGTTTAGCATGTCCGAAATATGTGAGGTAGAAATAAAGTAGATGCAAAGGATCAACTGTTCGGTGTCCCAACTGTGTTTCTCTTTTGGCTTGCTGCATAGTTTTAAAACCAGACGGAATACATACAGTAGCTATCATCTGAATAACACTAATGGAAAGGGGGAAAAAAACCTTTTCAAAACACATTTAAACTTTACAACTTAACCCTTTATCCAGCACTTTAAACTAGACAGTGCTCTATTTTTTTTTTTTTTTCTTTTTGTGATCTTCTGGTTCAAGATACTGAATTTTTCCACTTATCACCTTGCATGTAGGAGGTCAAGTACGGTGGGTCACTGCACAAGGTGTTGGTCTGGTGCTTTTCCTTACTGCAATTTGTACTCCAATCGACCCTATCTGGCTCCTCCCTATTGGTCCATTTGTTGGTACATTTAAAGCTTTAGTCGTCTTCTAGTGTATACTTTTTAAGGAGGAGCTGTAGCGACTTAGGGCTGGCTATCCCTCTGCCGGTAAGCTGGTGAGAAATGCAGGAGTTTACATTTAAATGTAAGTAATGAGTGTTTGTTTTTGCATGAATTTTTGAAGTTATAAAACCAGATGGAGCCCTCAATATGTCACTTCCACCACTGTGCTAAACAGTTACCATTGATTTGTGCTCATGTGCTGTGCTTGCTGCTCTGCTACTTTTGTGCCACAGAGTCACTACAGGAGGGGGTTTTGATTAGCTCAGGTATAACTTTTTGAATTTTTGCTTTCAACTGCTGTTTTCTTCCAAACTCAACACTTTTCCAGAGGCAACAGTTACTCAAACAGGAACTCAAAGAACCACTGGTTATCACCAAGGTCTGCAGAAGAGCATCTCTGAACACACAACACATCCAACCTTGAGGCAGATGGGATACGGCAGCAGATGACCACGCTGGATACCACTTCTGTTAACTAGGAACAGGAAACTGAGGCTACAGTTCTCATGTGCTCATCAAGAAGTATAATAGAAAATTGGAAAAAAAACTTTGTCTGGTCTGATAAGTCTCCATTTCTGCTGCCACATTCGGATGGTAGAGTCAGAATTTGGCATCAACAATATGAAAAGAAAAGGGGGTCTAACCCGGTACAAGGAAAGTGTACCTAGTAAAGTGGCCGGCAAGTAAATACTTTTTGAGATTCAAGCATTTTACTGTCTAACCAAAAACAAATGTCACCTCACCTATAGTATATAAGAAAAGCAGGCTGTATTTCATCAGCAGACCTGTTTCAGCTCTTCAAAAGAACAGGTGTCAGGATCCTGCAGCCCAGTGGGGGTGTAACTTGAGTGGATGGGGGTGTGATGTCAATAAAAAGATTAGTGGAACGACACTTTTACAGAAATTCATCTAACCAAAGTGCAGAAGCTTTTTTTTTTTTTTAGCTGTAAATCCTTTTCTCCATGGCTGTGAAGGGACGTCTTAGCATGTTCATCCCATCTGCTTCATCTCCACGCTCAAAACTCTGCCAAATATCTCTGCCACCTGGGGAGCTGTTTATGGAAGCGACGTCTGTACACTCACTAAAAAAATGTCACATGCAACCTTCCCTGCAAGCATACAGCATACAAACCTCGCATGGAATAATCTAGTCAGATTCATATTTATTTAACATAATAATCTTCCATATTTGTTGTATTCTGTAACCTTTAATTATGGAAGGGGTTACAAAAAAGCATTAATTGACATAAAAGTCAATATCAATTACTAATCTTTAAATACATGAATGGATTTTGCTTTAAAGCAGCAATTCCTCTATTTCTATTAGGCAAAAATGTTTTTCTGTAAGAATTCCTAATTTGTTCAAAATGTTTAAAATGTTTATTTATTTACAAAAAACAATTGATTGTTGAACAGTAAGGTCAATATTTCTTTGAATCAAAACATGAGTCAAACTGAATCGTGAATCAAAATTTGTGAGATCTACCCAGCTTTAGTCATGGAATTTCAGTTAACTGTGAAAAAAATGGCTGTGGTTAGCGCTCTTGCCTCACAGCAAGAAGGCCCCCGGTTCAAGTCCCAGCTGGGGGACATGAAAAACAACATCAATGGAGGACCCTTCTGTGTGGAGTTTGCGTGTTCTCCCCGTGTATGCGTGGGTTTTCTCCGGGGACTCCGGCTTCCTCCCACCGTCCAAAAACATGCTTCATAGGTTGATTGGTAACTCTAAATTGACCCTAGGTGTGATTGTGAGAGTGAATGGATGTGTGATTGCGGACTTTCTACCCTGTGACAGACTGGCGACCTGTCCAGGGCGTCCCCTGCCTTCGCCCACAAGTGGCCAGGATAGGCTCCAGCAGCCCCGTGACCCCGAAAGGAATGAACAGTATAGAAAATTTAAAAAAATGAATGTAAAAAAAAATAATAATTTAAAAACAAAATCACGGAAAGGTGTTTGCTTCTACTAACCTGACTTCTCATAAATGGTAATTAAGCAAACTGATGGGGTTTTTCTTCCCATCTGTCCAGGAAACTCTGTCAGTTTCAACTCATCTACCAGTACATCTCCTCATCCTCCCATCCATCCCTCCAGTTACCTGTTTTTCTCATCCACCTATTCAGGATGCTATCAGTCTGCCTACCCTCTCAAGCTTCCTTACAGTGCACATCTATTCATTCCGATCCACAGATGTACATCCATCCAGATATTTGATGACCAAATTGACTTGTCCATCAGTCTTTCCATTGTTCTTTTTTCTTCACCCGTGCTTCTACTCATCTTCTAAACTGAATCCATTCGTCCATTAGTTGATTGACAGACCAGTAATAGGTTGCATATTTTTCTAAAAAGGCTTTTCTGTCACTTCTTGATCCTTCAATTAACTTTTTATTTTAATCTGCTGATCTTTTTTTTTTAGATCCTTGACACTCCAACTGCTTTACAAAAAAACTGGACTCAATAAAGTTTATTCTCTTTCTTTTATTGACTTGAAGAACGTGAAGTAAAAAAAATGTTCAGATTAAGACAAAGGTGTGTACAAAGACAACCTTTTAGGTTTGTTTTATTTATTTATTTATTTTAGAAAAAAATATAAACATTATTTTTCTATCTTTGGGAACATTATTTGTTCGGAAACAAATAATAGTTCATAGGTCCACAACGAGTGCAGTAGCATTTCTACAGTCATTTTGACTTCACTCACATCTCTAAGCAAACTCAGATATTTATTTTAAGATAACTCTCCAGAATAAATAAATAAATTACACCAACTTGTTTAATTTGTTGATGAATAAATGTGTCTATTGTGGTCTGATGACTTCAAGCCACCAGATGGCAGTAAAGTCTGTCCTAACAACCAAGTGTTCCTTTCTGCCTTTTTTTGGAAGTAAATGTAAAATTAATCAAACTATTGGTGATAAAAACAATTTAAATATAGTAAAATAACAATAATATTAGTAGTAATATTTATAATAACCCTTAAAACATTATTTCATGCAGAGGTTAAATTATCTTCATGTCAGAGACACAGCTTGTGTGGAGAAAACATCAATTTAATTCAAATACTTTCTTGTTTCAGTTTTTTTTTTTTTTTTTTTTTTTTTTTACAATAAAATGCAAAGTAGATACCAGAAAAAGGTGCAGTTTCTGTTTCAGTCTCATCAGATGATTGGAGACTGTGACCTCAGAAGAGTCGAGTTCTTCTCTAATCAGACTCTGGCCGACTCCTTTGTGCTATCCTATGACCCCCTTACACTGACGTGTTCTCCCTACCATGACACAGGTGGATAAAGGTGGAGAGGATTTCATGTTATCCATGGACACCAGTGAAGATCACAAATCATTGAAGAAAAAAAGTTCAGAGCACTGTCTAGTGGGTCTAGATGACCCAACTCCCAACGTTAAAGTGCTTAGCAGCTGAAAAGGTAAACTTTGTGTTAAATGTCATTTAGAGATGACAAAAGCAGTTATGGATGATTGCACTGAAATGAGATTTTGTCTAATGGCTTTTTAGCAATCTGTGCACTTTATCTGTATCTGACAGAGGACAGCGCTTTGGCTCGTCATGGAAACAAATGTGAACACTGCAAGTTTTACTTTAAACTGTTTACTACCGACTGAACCTGAACTGTGAAGGACAACACATCTCAACCACTCGATTCTAAAAATGTTTGTCATCAGCATAAAACAGATTGGATTGTTAACTGGCCATCTGTTGGAAATACTTCGTTTCGTCTTTCCCTCTGCATCTTTTCACCGAAACGCAACCAAAGCAATAATTCTTTTTCTATGTCCGTTTTTGAAAAGTGAATGATTTATTGTGACATTTGCTATCTTTATTGTGCTATAAATATATTTTTTAGACTCTTTCATATGCACACACGGTTTTCAAAGCTTTTTTGTTTTTGAAAACTGATTAAAGACCAAAAACCTTCTTTTCTAGAAACGATTAACTAAACTAAAATTGCAAAAAGACTTTCATTATTTATGGTTAGGGGTTTCTGTTTTTTTTAAAGAAATTATTTAGATTCTATTAAGTGAAACTTAGATTTTGGTTTACTGAATTCAATATTTCATTGCATTCACATCTATTATTCCTCTGTAGATCTTCATTATGGCTGAAGTTTAATTTAATTGTCAATTTGAACAGGAATGTGAAAATTGTGCCTCATTAGACAAACTTTAGGTACATTTTTATTCAGTGAAATACTTTGTTCTGCTTGACCAATTAATTGTGTTTTTTTTATTTGTTTTTAGGGGAATAAACAGTTCCTGTTCTGGCTAATTGGAACATTTTGAACTTTTGTTGTTTCTTTTCCACTGTGAGCCTGCTCTAACAGAGTTTTATTGGATGTGGGAAACATGACGAGGTTTTCAGTGATGATCAATGATTTTCTTCATATATTAGCAGCTGTCCTGTTAACAACAAATCTAATCAGAATCATCCAGACCTCATTGTTGGGGTTTGATCTTTTTGCATCCAGCGAGGCCTTTAAGCCCATTTTCCTTGAATAAATTGCTGGGAACACTCAAAAACAGTGCAAGAATCCCAGCAGGGGACCCGTTGGACTCAATCCAAACGCCGCCTCGCGTTTGTCAGAACTTTTTCAGTCAGCCCGAGGCGGCTCTGTCATTTAATTCAGTCTTGACCCGAAATGCTGACTTGCTCAGACACGGTGCTGCAGGCCGTGGACAGCAACTATGGTTGGACGATGACATCGTGTTTGTTAACTGTAAAAGGCTTTTTCCACAGTCAAAGTCACAAATGTAATCTTTTATTTTTTTTATGTAATCCTATTTTATTATTTTTACTGTTTTATCATTTAAATACAACAAAATAATTATTTATATCCTGCAGAACCCAAACAATATTCTTCAGGTGTTTTAGAGTTAATTTAACCACTTTAAAATATATATAAATTTTGGTGCCAGCAATTGACAGCAAAATTAAAATAAATTATATATATATTTTTTTTAAACCCAAAAACCCACCTCAACAGTTGACCCCATGGCTTCCCCAGGGTATTATATATATTAATACTGATTACATTTGTGTGTTTTGAGTGATTTAAATTATCTAAAAACATTAAAAAAAAACACTAAAATTGTTTTTTTTATGTGTTTATCTTTTCAGATTTTGCAGATCTAGCTTTTATCCTTTTCTTCACAGATTAATTTATAACATCTTTTTTTGTTGTTGTTGTATTTTCATAAGTTCCCTTTACTCATGATGTTTTAGAGGTATTTCAACAGCATTTTATTTATCTTGTTTTACTTTTAATCAGAAAACATTTTGGAAACCAGGATTATAAATGCAAAACTGACTCACCTTCACTTCGAAGAAAACACCAGAAAAATCTGGGAATAAAACTAAAAAAAGAACAAAGAGAAACTCGTGAGGGGGGTTTCAGGCAACAGCAGGAAGTCCAGCAGAAAAACACAAAATACAGATTTTAAAAAGTCAGCCCAGGAGCTCAAAGAGTAAAACCTTCATCAATCAGAATGATTGGCAGTGATTTTATTATAAAAAAAAAAGAGGTAAGATTGAGAGCATTTAATGATTATTTGGATAATCGTGCTGTGAAACTTCAGGTGAATTAGACTATGTTAGTATTGTTTTAATGCCAACAAATAAAAGCAAAAACATACTAATGTTAAGTTCTTCCAATGATAAAGAAGGAGGTTGTTGCAGTTTGTGAACAGTTTTGGTCACGTTCTTTGCAGATGACGTTATTTTCTTTCTAAAACCTTGACAGGAGTCCTTCAGTTGCAGATGCAGAAGTACCTCTAAAACAAAAAAAAACATTCCCAGGCCTGAATAGAATCCACACAAAACAAATAAGTAATCTGTTTAAAGAAAAACACTTTACTCTCATCAGCTGATTTGATTCTCCCACATGCGTATTGCTTCATGTTGACATAAATGGATCTTAAGTGTGATCCAGCGTGTAGACTCGCTGCTTATTGTGAACGTGGAGTCGCACGTGTTTTCTTCAGCCATTTGTTTTGCAGTGCGAGCTGAGCGGGATGATTTGCGGCCCTGTCCGGATCTTAGCAGCTGTACTTTGTCTTTCCGCTTGTGTTCTGGGCTTGTGTGGCATCGTGAGGTGAGAAACAGTCAGAGGCTGCGGAGAACATGAGGAAGTGCAGCAGGATTTATGGTCTTGTGAGACGTTGGAGGGTGGGATTCTCAAACCTTGTAAGTAAAATAAAATGCTAAAAAAAAATAAAAAATAACAACAAAAATATAAGAAAAGCACTTTCCTAATCTGTATTCTGTAACCTAATGTATGATTCAGAAAAAAGTCCAACTATTTCACAAAGCCAACCGGTAAATAACAGACGCTCCACTTTAGCTCCTTTATTTTCCTTATTAGTCCAGTTTTTCTCAGTTGCTAAAACACTTAACCGTTTGTCTGAACCAAATGCTCAGTTGCCTGAACCCACTGATTGAATCAAACATTCCTTTGGCAAAATCATAAGCACTCCTCGCCTGTTTAGACACAACTTGCCAACACATTTTCTTTATGATACATCCGTGCTGCATAAAGTTGTCCACAGGAGAGAAAAGTCAAACACAAAGAAAGCACAGGTGTGAACACAACAACTCAAGACTGATCACACTTGAGGCTACTGATGTGAGAGAACATATAAAGTAAGCCAGTTCAGAGAACACTTGTTTGTGAGGCCCTATGATGGATAGAAATCTGAGAGGAAGCTTCATGTCCTTGTGTATTCTATTTTTCTATGTAGTGTTTGGTGACTGATCAATGTGGCTTTTAATTTTGACTGACTTGGGGCACAATTTCACAACAAAGTTCAGTTTTGAGCACAGATTTGAACTGTTTTGAGGTGAAAGTTTGGTTTTGCCAGAAGAGTTTGAAGTTTTGTGACTATAGCCTGAAAATTGGATTTTATGTTCAGTTTATCCTTTGTGCTATCCTAGGCACTTTACCGTTGGGAGTTGGGTCATCTAGACCCACTAGACAGTGCCCTGAACCTTTATTTTTTCAATGATTTATGATCTCCACTGGTTCAATGGATTACAGAAAATGTTTCCACCTTTATCCACCTTTGTCATGGTAGGGAGAACACATCAATGTAAGGGTGGGGTCATCTAAGATGGCACAAGGGTTAGAGAAAAGGAGAGCCGCTTTCAAGAAAAGTTTCTTAATCTAGAACAACTGTTTTTTTTTGTTTTTGTTTTTTTTTTTGTTTACTTGAAACCCAAAAGACTTTCATCATCTATCAGGTGGTGAAGGTTTGGAGGAACTATGATACGAATCTATGAAATTAAAAATGGGTGGTTCATCCCTGCATTAAACACAATCAACAAAACATTAAAGGAAAGTTGTGTTGTTATCAAGAAAGACTTTAATGGCATTTAGTGGTAAGACTTTTTAATTGATTTCTAACAGAGACATCAATTGAATTAAGTGATATAATCATGAAGATATATATACCCAAGTTATGAAACTGGTTTGATAATTTAGAGGTTTATTAATTATTCTATATGGTAAAATGTATTTTTGGGGTATTTTTGTGGGATTGAAATAAACAAGACATTATAAACATTTGAAAACAACCTTGACGGAGAAGTCATCAGAATTTGTTGTTGTTCTTGTGTTTGTCAGTTTTAAAAAGAAAAAAAAAAAAGCTTGAAGAGAAACTTCTAGATCATTCTCTCACCGGCTGCTTTCGTTCATCCGCTCCTCTAAGAGATGCCAGAGTTCCTGGGAAAGGCGACACCTCTTGAAGTGCACGGCCAAAACACCTCCGATGACCTTTTCAACCGGCGAGGATCTCTTCTGAGCTCCTGCTGGATCCCCGAGGTCCTCAGTCTGTGGAAGAAAATCTTCTCTGCTCGTTTTATCCAACTCTGTCTTAGCCTCTAGAAAAGTGTTTTTTTTTTCCAATAGACCTCTGTTAGGGGCCGTTTTTGATGCTAAAGTTAGTTTTAAAACAGTCCTGATGTTTTTTCTTACATTGAATAAGCGTCACCTCCTTGCTTTGGATTTTTTTTAATGGCTGGTTCATCTGCAAACATCACTAACGGTTTTTTCAAATGTTGTTTGTGAGTTTTTGTGGCAGAAGTCCAGTAAATCTGTGATGAATGTTCAAAAACACACAATAAGCAGCTGGTCAACATACAACCGTCTTTTCCAACGCGCTTCACTGTCAAAAGAGGGTGGAGACAGGAACTCGGGTAGGAAACTCATCCAGACATACGTTCACACCTGGCTCGGATAAGCGCGTTCAAGCGACCACCTTCAATGAAAGGTCTATGAAAAACGCATAAATGCGTCAGTTTTGGGGTTCCGTATCCAAATTGTATAGATTGATTGTTTTGTACAGACCTGTAAAAAGAAATATGCGCATCATCAAGTGTTGTAAAAAGGGGGGGGATCAGACAAGATTTCTCTTCAACCCACTCGTTTTTCAAGCACACTGTCTTCTTTAATGTCTTCTTTATATCACTGTGTTGATTTTTCATTTGGATTTGAAGTAAAAAAGAAACAGAAAACTGAAAAATTCTTGCATTTTTAAGTTGGTTTCCAGGCTCTATGTGAAAAACGCACAGCAACTGAAAGTTAAGATAAGATAAGATAGTACTTTATTGATACCCGGAGGGAAATTCATAAAGAAAAGTCCAAGTAAACCAGTTGAAGCTCGACCAATCAGGAGCTCAGGTTTGGTGCTGACGTATGGGTGGCGTCCTTTTCAACCGTTCTCAGCAGTTCTTATTGCAGGAATTCTACAACAAGTCTTCCATATATCAGAATAGAGACGTGAAAGAAAAAGCCTGGAGTACGTTTCACGAGATTTGAACTCGCTGAGTGGCCTTGCGGTAGAGTGTCTGCTCTGAGACTGGCAGGTTGTGAGTTCAAATCCATGATGGAGTTGCACCAAATGGGACCCAATGCCTCCCTGCTTGATCCTAAGCAGTAAGAGGTTGGATTGCGTTAGGGTCAAACCACCAAAGGATTCTTGAGGGCGGCTGTATCTGCAGCTCACCGCAGTGTGGACACCGTATGCTAAAAGCCCGCTGATCACTTGCCCGGTGTGAACATAGCATCAGACGGGTAAGCGAGTTGTTTTCTACATGCATGCTGGTTTTGACACAAAGTAGAAAAGGTCGCCCTTCTCCAGACTAACAGTCAGATGTTTCCACCCCTGGATTGGCGCTCAGTCCGTGGGGAGTTGTTGTCCTTTTCACCTGCGTCTCCTCTGGAGGCTGAAGCATCTAAGCTACGCTTCACAGCCTCGGCCGTCACCACTTTGCTCTCCAGGCTGAGTGTGGCGGTCGCCCCGCCGTAGCACTTCCTCCGTCCCCTGTGGAAGCGAGTGGTGAAGAGGCCGTAGATAATGGGGTCCAGGCAGGTGTTGAAAAGCCCGAAGATGAAGAGGATGTGAGTGAGCGAGTGGGACACCTTCCCCTCCAGGTCGTCGGGGAAGAACCAGTACCACAGACCCAGCAGGTAGTATGGAGTCCAGCACACGATGAAGCCGATGACGATGACCACGCTCATCTTCAGAGTTCTCATCCGGGCTTTGGGGATGTTGTTCTTTGAGCAGCGCAGATGCGGCTCTCCGGAGGAAGCTGAAGGAACATGATCAGAGGAACAATAATTCCAAAGATTATAAGATATTACTGAGATTGTCAAGTCTCATTCATAAAACATAATAAAATTGCTTCATAGTTGCCATCCAGATGTTGAATTCCTATATGTATATATGTTTTAAATAATTGCTTTGCTACACTGAACAATAAATGTCTGTTATCTAACTGTATTTCTACTCGGTTGTTTCTATGCACAAAACAAATAAAGTTGCTATTATGCTGTACTTGTTCATATGCTGTGCTAATATACTAGACAAATATTTAATTTCTTCAGTGTTTCATGAAACTAAATAAGCATCAGTGTGTTACGGAAGTGAAGCGTGCAGATACTCAAGCTATTATTGTTATCTATTCCATTATTATGATTTGCCTTTCAAGATGAAATGTCGGCTCTTGGTCCCAAATTAAAAAAGTGCTACTTATATAAGAAAAAAAATAAAGGCCCAGCGGATCCTCCAGGACCCCCCCCCCCCTCCCTCACCATGTTTACATCGCCGACTTTGCCTTCCTGGATGCACAGAGGATGAAGACCACCTTTGTCCCTGGGGCAGTCCAGTGGTTGCTGTGACGACCTTCTGTGTGAGTCATCGTTGGGTTCTCCGAGTCGTTTTGATTGGTCAGTCGATCCTAAGAATATTTTCTAATCAAGACTTCGGAGTCTTTTGGTTCCCCAAGAGTGAAGACATCAGTCAAGTCTTTAGCCTTCCAGACTGAAAGGTGGCATTGATTTTGCTTCATCTGATTTGGAATTTCTTCAGGTGGTGCTTCTTTGATGAGATCTTCAAGTGTTTTATTAGTTTTTATTATTAACACCTTGATTGGGACTGGATTTTGGAAGCAAAAAAATGTAATAATTTTACTTTTTATATTAACTTTGAGTCTAAGAGCCTGTTGGAACTGATTTTTTTAAAAGTGTGAAAGGAACTGTAGAGTTCAGCAAAGTAATAATATGAAGACTTTTGTTTTTAATACTATGATAATAAAATAAAAAAATCAGACTAACAACTTCTGAAGGAGGACTGGTGTGGAAACATGGAAGCAAAGACTAAACATCTGGCGTGCAGTTTGGGGTTGGATGAAGCAGAAGGCCGCTGTTCATCCGTGAACTAACTTACCGTTCTTTTTGGTCATCTGCTTGGAGATCTGAATGAAGATGCGGGTGTAGCAGATGATCATGATGGTGAGCGGCAGCAGGAAGAGGCAGGTGAAGGTGAACATGTTGTACGCCGTTTCCTGCCAGTGGGTCACGAAGCTCCCTCGAGTGGTGCACTGGGTGAAGTTTGCTGGATGGGTGATGGTGACATTATGGAAAATGAACATCTGTAGGACAGAAGATCAATCAGATCATCTTTAAACCTTAGTCACAACTACCCTTACAGATGGATATGGACTTTCTGAAATGGCCAAACCTGTACTGGGTTTGACATTTTTTCTACAGTCATACTGCAGACGGTAGGTCGTAGGGGAAGTAAGCGTGAGATTCAGGGACGTGGTACAAATCTATCACTTTTTCAATGGGCCCGTTAGAGCTGTTCAGGTGATAGGGGTGAGCTCCGTGCATGCAACCTGGCTGATAGACATAAGGACGTTTGTGTGGACATTCTATATCTGTATCACGTGCACACCACATGGGCACAGCGTTCGTGCTTCCCCTAAAATGCAGCCACTCCTCTCTATGAACACCCACGGACGGACCTGAACAACCCAAAAACCTGCAGAACCCATAAACAGGTTATTCCACACGGGTGCAAGCGATTAGGGCCTAAGACAGAATCAGATGTAAAATGGTCCAAAATTTCCTTAAAAGCTTAAAGACAATTTTTCAAAACAACAATTTATATTTTGCGGATCCTCCAACATCTCCACCTAGACTAGAACACATTTAGCATCCAGATTGTGTCTCTGTCGTTGACGCACAACCAGTTGTAGACCCCAAGTTCCAAAGCAGGAAAATCAACGGCGTTTGTTTTTAAAATTGCATTAAATTGGCTTTGATTGAATGTTGCACTTAAACTCTTGGAATAAAATTAGTTTTTGCGCATTTTTTGTGTGAGTTGTGTGATGTTTTCTGTTGCAGGTCAGTCACCAAGGGGGGGTATTTCCATTGATTTAATTCTTTGTGCTGCACTTCATGCCTTCCAGGAACACCAGTTTGCATCTTCATCTCACCTGGATTTCCTAATCGGTTGTTTCTCCGTGCATTTTCATGACCCGTCAACCTCTCGTAGTCGTTTTCGACTGTTAAAATGTCCGTTAAAAAATTCCATAATATCCAAAATATGCTACAATGGAAATCTAGTTTTCTTGGATCTACTTGGATTTTTGCTGGAAAACATTCTCCAAGACCAGAAGCTCTGCAACCAGAAGCTCTGCAACCACATGCTGCTGTTCCCAGCGGTCCTTTAATTGGGATTTTGCTGTTTTTAACCAAAATGTAAAGAAAAGAAAAAAAAACGAAAGAAAAAAACTGTTGTTTTCTAGGACATAGTTTCTGCAGGAGTTCATTAAAAATTTAATCTCTGAGTTGTGGGCGGGGTTTAGCCCCCAACCCCTCCACCACTACCGGTAACTGAGAGTTCTCTGTTTACACGCTCTTCCACTAGCTCCCATCCAACTTACATGAGGTAAAAAAAAAAAAAGACATACATGGATTTGTGTGCCGATAGATTATCCTGCATGAAAGCTTCTCGGGGTGCTGGAGTTCAGCAAATGTATAATAGATAAATAAAATGAGGCTGCAGGTCGGGGTCAAATGGAGGTCAAACAATGAAAGAAGTCAAAACCTTTCAAGTCTCTGAATCTGATGAATGCATCATGTTTATACAGTAGACGTCTTCCTTTCTAAAAGGGATCGCTGCATTAATTCATATCGTGCTTAGGAGGAAAACTTTGTGAAGTGGAAGAAAAATTCATTTTCCCGTTGCCATATAAAAAATATAAGATATTTCTGCTTTAATCTGAACATGAGTCACTTTAGTTTATGTTCCAAAGGACCTCATTGGGGCTAAAATATGTTTATTAATTTTAAACTCTATCCTCTGGTCGGAAAATGAAGAAGACCCACTTCAATGAAAAATTGTGTTGTTGTCACATGTTTTTGTGGCCTTTTTCTGATGATGGAGGACAAATATAGAGAAAATTAAGCTGGAAATTGCTCCTCTGAGTCTTTCTTTCTTCACACCATTGTGAATTCCAATATTCATCCAATTCGATATTGCTGACCATTTATGTTGCACCGGTAATGTTAGGGTGGGGGTTTGCAGGAGAGCATGTGAACAGAGAGCTCACAGCAACAGGGAGGTGAATGTATGAACTCCTGCTGCTCTCCAGCAACTATGTCCTAGAAAATAACTGCTTCTTAAAAAGAATGTGGCTACAAACTGGATAATCCTAATTAAAAAAAAGTCTACTGGGATCGCTTTGGAAATAGGTCAAACGTGCGACTTAGAACTTTCAAAGTCACCGTTTGGTGGTCATTTTTGCTGTATATTTATGTTTTCAGCCTTGAAAGAAACGTCTACTGATGGGGGGAAACATTAACAATTCGCATTCAAATATAACTTTATTTGTATTTTTCCAGTTACAAAGCATCTGAGTGCGTCCCACAATAAAATAGATATTAGCAAGACAAAAAAAAATAGTAGTTAAGATAGCAAACATAGAAAAACATAGGAAACAGAATCACTTTTCTCTTTTTACTTCTTTGTTTTCTCCAAACCTTCAGGAACGAGAAGCTCTGGTGAAAACCCAGAGCTTTTCTGCATGACCCTCATTATCCAAGTCTGGTTTATTTTATTCTGCTTCCACTTTATAATTGGACTGAAGTAGGAAGGTCCTGCAAAAGCTTATTAGCCGACTATTTTTTATTATTTTTATTTTTTTTACACTGGAATTCAGTGGATTCTTGCTAAACACTTTTTTAAACACCATTCTCACTTTTAATCATCCAAAGTGCTGAGTGGGATCATCATCTTTTCTGCACACGTCTCACTTTCCAGCTACAGCGTGCTCATGTGGAACGTGTGTGTGTTTTCATATGAGAAATTATTCATCTTTACTTTCCTAACAAACATGTTTTTTTTGCATCAGATTTAGGAGAAAAGGTTGTTGTTGTTTTTTTAAATGGAGTATTTAAGGTCAGATTTGACTGTCCTTGCTCGTGTCGTTTGCTGTCAGTGAAAAACCTCGGAGCGTGTGTGTGGCGGCCTGCAGCCGCCGCCGCCGCCGCCGTTCTGAAGCTCTCTGGAGCATGAAGGAGAAGCTTCGGATGTGCACGGAAAAGCCTAATGCAAGACTTGTGTTCTCCTCCAGAGGATCTCCGGATCAGGATCAGTGCGATTAGTTGTGGAGTCGCTGCCTCACCTGAGGGACGGAGAGCACGGCGCTCATGGTCCACGCCACCGTCAGCATGCTCCTGTTCCTCCGCGGGGCCGCGCTGATGGTCAGAGGGCGGAGGATGGCCGACTGCCTGTCCAGACTGATGACCACCGTCACGAAAGCGCAGGAGTACATGGCCTGCAGCTTGAGGAACATGAGGAACCTGCAGGCCGCGTCGCCCGCCAGCCACTGCACCGTGATGTTCCACGCGGCGTCCACCGGCATCACGATGAAGGTGACCAGCAGGTCCGCCGCCGTCAAGTTGATGATCAGCACCCGGACGTGAGACTTGCGCTTGTGGCCGATGGCCGCCCACAGCACGGCGGAGTTGCAGAGGGTGGACACGCCGCACAGGATGAAGGTGATGATCACCCGGACCTTCGCCGCCGTGGAGAAGGTGGGCAGCTGCAGGGGCCCGTCCCCCGACGTCCAGTTACAGCGGGGGGCCGACCAGTCGCAGCTGGCGTTGAGGTCCCATCGGGAACTCTGCTGATACGTGATGGCAGGAGGATGGCAGCAGGAGGACTCGTCCATCTTCTGATCCTCACAGAGGAGTCCACATGTTCCTCACCTGCCTCAGAGAAAACGGCCGGGGGGGAGGAAGTTGGTGCAAACAAACAAACAGGAGCGTTCTGATGGAGAACCTTCAGCCAATCACAGCAGGAGACCTCCAGACTCCACCTAAGCTGCAGAAACCCTGCAGCAATCAAGGTGAGAAGACCTCAAGGACATGCTTTAAAACACAGAGAACCTGGATGTTTCCTCATGAAGCTGCAGAAACGAAAAACTTTGTTTCTGGAATCAAAATGAAGCAAAACCTCAAACTCACTTGTGACGGAGGAGCAGCTTCTCCTGCAGCGCCGCGTCTGCTGCGTCTCTGCAAACTAACTCCTCATGGGAGCCGCAGCAGGAGCAGGAGCAGCCCCCCCCACCCCCTGTCTCCGCCGCGTGCAAATGATTGGTCTGTGCCACCCCTTCCCAGCGCGCGCGCGCGCTCGCTCACGAGCCGCAGCGCTGCTTTACAGTAGGGCTGCGCTGTAAAGTTTCTCATTTTGTCCTCGCGGATGAAACGTGAGGAAGACCCGCGCGCGTCCAGAAGCGCCGCGCAGATGACCCGGATGTTCACCTGCGCGACTGAAGACCCACCAGCAGCATCAACAGGGCTGATGAGACGGGGGGGGGCAAATTGTATGAATGGAAAGGTTAAAAAATGTCAAAAAAAATGTTGAAAATGGACAGTGAAGCGCAAAAAAAAAGTAAAAACAAACAAACAATTAAATACGATTAAACCTTTTAAAAAATTATAAGCGTCAAAAACATTTTTAAGAATGTTAGATTTTTGCTAAAAGTAAAGTGGGGCATCCCAAAGTGGTAATGTACGAAACCTTTAATGTAAAAAAAAAAAAAAGATAACAATGATGGATTGAAAATAACATGTTTGAAATGTAAAATACAAACATTTGAAATGATTTAAAGTGTTTTAAAATGGGGTAATGTTTTAAAATATTTAATATGTAAAATGTTCAACATTTTTAAATGACAAATATTAAAAAGGGAAAAATGTCAAATGGCAAAAATTATACATAAAAAAAACATTAAAAATGCTGAGGGTTAAAAATATAAAATTATGTGTTTTTAAAGGGAAAAATGCCAAAGGGGAAATGCACAACATTTTTTTTAAATGTTAAAAATATTTATATTGAAGACGTGGTACATTATAAACTTCAAAGACTATTTAAAACTATCATAAAAGTTGAATTCATAAAAGTAATGCTCCTACCTTAAAACACCCCCTTTACTAAATCTGAAGTTTGTTCTTTTCATGTGTTTGGCCTCAATTTTGGAAGCTTTGGATCATTGTTCTGCTAAGGAAACCAAGAGTTCTCAAACGTCAAACTGGAGGACATTCTTCTGCAAATTAATGTTTCCATCAAAAAGAAGCCCACGCTGTTACACTACCACCAATGATGACCTCTAAAACGCTGTTGGTACAGGAAGTCTGGTCGGTCCACTTTATGTGGAACCTAAGCCTGTTGACAAAACAGTTTTTAGTTTTTCATAAATTATATTTAAAAGGAACAGGTGAGCAGGTGGGATGATCTAAAAAAAAAAAAGATTTGACCAAATCTTCGCTGTGAAATATAATTTCACCATTTACTTCAGTTTACCAGTTTCAACATTGGAGGACTCAGTCTCATGTGGACGAAGCCCACTCATCCACAGCAGCGGTGAGTGTGTTGGTCACACACACACATGCTGGTCACACACTGCTGTGGGATGGCATCCTAATCTTCCACCAGCGGGTCAGCTGCCCGGATTGCGTTGGTCACCGATGAACCAAACTGACGTGTTCACTGGAGCCGAGGTCTCAGCACTGAGATGCAGTCACAGATAATAGTTTTGATTTTTGACACCAAATAGATTTCCACCAGAAGGGTTTTCATTTTTTCCTCCTCACTTGGGCCAGGCCCGGATTGAGCCTGCCCCACTATAGGGTGCAAGTGGATTATCAGGGGTGTGCTGAGAGTTTGGTCTGTGCCACCCCAAGGGTAAGAAAACAATGCAATCATCATACGAGTGCATCTATCCATATGTTGTCCTCTGATCTGATGGGTCCTCCACATTTCATGTTGAATGCCCTCCCTGACACCGAGCAGTTACAGGGCTTGGGACCAGTGCCTTTTTGTTTGGGGGGAGGGGGTTATTTCTTTAGCAGTTGGAGGGGGGCCATACCTACGGACTTGAACCCAACGATTCAACAGCTGTAATGAAATCAATATTCTAACAAATTCCTAACGTGGCGCCATTTCAAAACAGGTTTTCCAACATTACTAAACCATTTCCTCAGTCTTGTAGCAGATCAATAATCAAACAAATTAATTCAAAGTCTTAATTTATGTAAAATAAAGGCCCTTTATTGGAATGGTTTGATTTTAAAATGTAGTTTTATGTGTAATTGAAAGCAAAATCCTTTGCAACAGATATTTAGAGACTGAATGATGCCCAAAAATGCTTTGTAATCAGAAATCCAGAGTTGGACTGTAAACTGCTGAAGCTCTCGTTCTGACGTTCTTTCTCCTGTGAGGATGGAAACAAACGTTGGAGAAAGATGGACACGATGAGACACGCTGACGGAGGCGAGGGAGGTTGTGACCTGGATTCAAACCAAGTCATCCATGAGTCCGACCGCCGAGCCTTCAGCACGCATCTCCTCTGCTGCACGATGACCCAACAGCGTGATGAAGAAGCATGTGGGCTCAGCATGCAGGGAAAATCATCCCAGATGTGAGATGCAGCCAAGAATGCGCATCTAAATTCACAGAATGCTAGACTTCTGAAATCACCCTCATTGCAACCCTGCTGGAGAAAATGTGGAAAAGTAGGAGACCTGACACATGTGTTCTGGGACTGCCCTCTAATCCAAGACTACTGGAAGAGTATAAAGACAGAAACAGAGAGAATGTTACAAGCAGATATCCCTTTTGAACCACTATTATTTCTACTAGGATTTACTAAAAAAGCAGAGTTGAATTTGGAACAGTCATACATCTTAAAGATACTCCTTCTAATAGCCAAAAAAATGATTACAATAAACTGGAAAAAGGAAGAGACACCAACAAAAGATCAATGGATACAAAAACTTAAACAAGTATATTTAATGGAGCGAATGACAGCAAGTTTACAGCTGAAAATGGACGAATTTACCCAAAGATGGGCTTGTGTTGTAAAATACATTAGAGACTAGAAAGTGGTTGTTAAAACGTAAAGGTTGCACTGTAGAGGATCCTAGTTAATTTAATTTTACAGAATTTGTTTATCTTGTTTTTCTTGTGATTGTGATTACTGTATAATTTCGGTTAATGTGAAGAAGTCATCTTTATAGGTAATAATGCCTCTGCTCACGTTGTACCCATGTTTGTGATGTTCTACCAAGGAATAAAAATTCAATAAAGTACAAGTTCAAAAAAAAAAAAAAAATTCACAGAATGCACTTCTGACTAAACTACGCCACGAACAGAAAAGCAGAAATCCCCAAACTAGATTTTTCTAACATAAAAGGTCTCGTTCTTCGTTTCCTCACAGAGTGGTCCTCCTTAAACTGGAATCAGCAACATCTCAGCAGTTATTTCTGGCAGGAAGCTTTTGTTTTCTCTGGAATGCCCCATTTTATTTTTGGAAAAACATCCCAAAACTTTTTGTTTTGGCGTTTTTGTTTTACTTGAGTGATTTTGAATAAAAAAAAGGACTTTTTTCTGGTTTGTTTTGTTGCTCTACATGAACAAAATCCCCTAATCTCACAATAAATTAGTTATTATTCCAATTCCTTCTGGATCTTTAGGAAGAAGTTTAAAAGTAAAATCCCTTTTTGATCCTTTTACTGTCACATCAGGAACATTTATACCCTTGTTTTTTGCTGTGAGGTCAACCTTGATGAACAGCTGAGCTGGTATTTAGGATGAAGCTGACAGCAAACGGAGTGTTGACAGACTCGTCTCCGGCTGCAGCGTAATCACTCTGAAGACGTGAGCAGGCCGGACAGGAGCGGAGCCCCAACAGACACTTCGCTCAGAGGAACGTCCCGGATCGGCTTCTGTTCCACGGCAGCTTTTCAGACGCCATGCATGTCATCTGTGTTCTCCATCAGTCCATGACGGACATACGATGTTCGGAAAAATTCACAAATACCCCAAAGTCCCATTAAAGAAAGATCTGTAGAGAGATCTCTGGTAAATACGAGATAACAGCAATTAGTTCACCATTTTCTGACAGCAGGAAGTCCATGAGATGGGAAAAATGAGGGTTTCCCATCAATTACATTTACTTAAGAAATTTAATTCCCATAAAAAAAAAGGATGAGACTCCAGATGTTTGTGTCGCTTCATGACACAAAACTGGACAATGCAGATACTTTAGTCTTTTCAGATAGTGAACCTGCCGTGTCTTAAACAGTTTATGTTTAATTCAATTAACATTTGATCAAAAAAAGCAAACATTTAAAATGTAACAATGCTGAAACCTTCTATAAGTGAGGCTTTTTAAAGACCCCCTCCAATGAAAACTGTGTTGTTTTTTTTAACATGTTCTTGTGGAGTTTTCTCTGATGGAGGGCATATCTGGAGAAAAATCAAGCATTTCTGAGGATTTTGTATTTAAAATTAGTCAATCAGGAGCAAATGAGTAAAAATGCCGTTTGAAAAGAGCCTATTTGTGACGTAGAAAATACGCGGGGCGGGGCACAAACTTCCTTCCTGCTGTGCTCCATTCTGCTGCATCCCTGCAGACAAACAGATCCATGAACATCTTTGTTTTCCATCGTCTGAGCTGGACTCTGGATCTAACCTGAACGGCTGGACGGCATCGCTCGCCGCTTTTTGGTTTGTGCAGATAATGTTAAGTTGGGGGTGGGAGGGGCTGTAAGCTAGAAGGAAAGAATGTAAATGGAGAGCTCTAAGCGACGGGGAGGGGCAGTGTTGCTCCTCCCCAGCGGTCCTGCTGCTCTGCAGAAACTATGTCCTAGAAAACCACAGGTTTTAGGATTTTGGCCTAAATCGGCGTAATCATATTAAAGAAGACCACTGGGGACGCTTTGACAACAGATCAGAAGATGATTGAGTTGGGCTTTAGGAAGCAAATAAATAATAAAAAAGCCTTTCATCCGTACCTGCTCTTTTCCTTTAGCGTCACGGCGACTCTGTTCCCGCTGCTGAAGGGCGAAGGCGGAATTTCACCCTCTTCTCTCCCAGATATAGTCAGACAATCCCGCTCCAACAAGGTCGATTTAGAGTCAACCTAGAATGTCTTTGACTGTGAAAGGAAGCTGCAGTGGAGCAAACTCCTCCTCCTCACATACCATGCTAGGCTCTGGTAGAAACAAAGGTGGAAACATTTCTGCCTCTGAAGATCACATCATAAGGATTTTTCTCAAAAACCTTTAAGAACAGAACAGAACAGAACCATTCATGAATGAGGCCCAACGTTCCTCTAAGATGATTCGTCAGATGGTCTTCGTGTCGACATGAACTGGTGAATAAGGACCCAAAAGGCACACGACCGAGCTTGTTGCTGGACCTTTAATTAAAAAAACCTCAAACGTGACAAATCTATGACTGAAGGCAGCAACAAAAGCAGAACAACTGGACACGGAGGAACCCCACAACAATTTCCTTAAACAAGTTTAGCTTTTGTTTCTTCGTTTTGGGAAGCAGCAATTAACAGCAGCCAAAAAATTTCAAATAAAAGAATAAAAATAAAAATACAATTTTGACAAATGTGGGTTCTCCAGGGTTTAAATACAGCGGATGAGTCCTTCAGTGGAGACACCTGTGGATGATTAGCAAATGAAACTCGAAGCGTCGCCGCCCGATACCAGTCCATGCATTTGGAGGAGGCTAGGTGTGAAAGGTCAAAGCCGTGCAAATCTGGAGAATCTGGCTCCAGGCTTCTTCAGTCACAGCTCCATCCTGATGTATGAAAGACTTGGTGTCGTAGAATTCTGACCAGAAACAAACTGCGATTTTTTCACTTTCCAAATGGTTGGCACTTCTGTGAATTAGAAAAGGGCGGCATCCATACGTCACTACCGAGTCCCCGATGGGTCAAAGTTCAACGGGTTTAACTTTCATAGCGCGTTTTGCATGTAGAGGCCGAAAACGGTCATAGAAACCTGCGTAGTCGATGAAAGTGGGCGTTCTTAACCGGAATTTAAGACCCATCAAAAGACAAACAAGTGTTGAAAATATAAGAAAGAAAGTCCAAAGTCCACCGTCACTGTGACAAACTGGAAAAAGAAAAGAAAAAAAAACCAACTTGGTGTTCTGGCAGAATTATGTCAAATAAAAATTTCATTCACAAAGTCCTGGCACGGCCTGGCCCCTCCTCCTTTACAGACGAGGAACTAGAACAGAGCTACTAGATCGGCTTCCAGCGGCGACTGCACGGTTCCTCTGAGGAAGAGTGCTTTCAGGCAGGCTGGACTCTCCAACAGGAGAACTTTACTCCCCCAAAAAGAAGAGAAGTCTGAGCTCATTTAGCAAACATACAAGTTTTTACTGTCTTTTTTTTTCTAAATAGCTTTTTCTGTCACATCTGTCTACCTATTGTTTTTTTTAAATATTTGTTTCAGTATTAGCTGTGATCTGCCTTCTGTTATCCTGTCCTTTTATTTGACTTGTCTTTTTGTCAAGGGGACCATCAACCTGTTTATAGGGCATACAGATGGAAACTGGCCTTAATCTAGTGTCTTTGCTGTTTTAAATGTTACATTAATATACGCCGTCTCTGTTCCTAAACAAACAAACGTACGTTTACTCAGACTGTTCAAAGCCGAAGTGAACGTAGCTTCACAAAAAAGGGAAAAACAAACCTGACAATAGAACGTTATAAACAGCAAGAAAACAAACCAAAACAAAAAGGAATAATCCCTCAAAAACCTGGAAAAAAAAAAAAAAAACCCTCCTGCTTTGATGGAGGTCTGCATGCTGAAGGTCAGGACTCCACTTTAACCTCCAATCCTCAGTCTTGTCCTTTTTTTATTGCCTGTTGGGTTTATTTTTAGCCAACAAATAATGGTACAGTAGAAAAACAACACTTTGTCACAATAATACGGCGTCTCCAAATACCACTTCAATGACGTTCTAAAAATATCTGCTGTGACCCTCTTTTTCCCAAAAGAAGAGGCAGAGCGGGGCTGTAAGTCATCCGGCCTTTGGGCAGCGTCAGCACATTAAGCACCGCAGACCCCTGGCATCAACAGACACACTGAGTGTGTGTGTATCATTTCCAAATGTGTCTCTAATGCAGCATCTAAAGTGAAATCAAGATCCGCTGCATCCATCCGTTACTCAGCTGGATGCACCTCTGGGGACAGCTGGCAGGAATTCACTTCCTGGAAGAATTCCTCAGTTTACTAATGTTTTATTATTTTTTATTTTTAGAAACAGTGGTTTACGGTAACATGAAGACTGTTTCCTAAAACCACAACATAGAATCTGGAAAAGTTACTTGTTTTAAGACGAGAAAAAAAATCTTCACAGCAAAAACGAAATCTTAAGTAAAAAGACTCTAGTTGGAGGAAAAAAAAATGTTTAATTTTCTCTCGTTTTAGTGACCAGAATTTTTTCTTAATCAGAATTCTTGGTAAGACCATTTATCACTTAAATTTTACACATATTAAGAATTTTTTGACCTATTTCTTGGTGGCCTGTTTTAGCTGTTTACTATCAGGAGTTACTATTTTATTTAAAACTACATGACAATAATTAAAAAACATATATAGTTTTTTGCACTTTTGTGCACAAATTGAGTGAAATTCCAAGGAAGGCTACCATTGATCTGAAATACTGATCACATTGGCAACTAATGGCTGAAAGAGCTCAAACCTCCAAATTCCATTAAGCAAACGTTAAATTCAGTTCACACATTTCAAGGTCTGCAGAAATCATGATAAATCTCCTATTTTTCATGACAATAGACTACAAATCCATCCCTCCTCCAGAACCCTTTTAGAAGGGGATATAAATGTCCGGATTCTCCCTCTCACCTCCAAACCTGATCCGATTCCCCCGTCAAACTCCAGATCTCCACGTCCCTCAGCTGCTTTGAACATGCTGCATCATGGGAAATGAGCACAGCACCGGGCCGCAGAAGTTTGGGAGTCTTCAGAGAAATTCATCAGTTTCAATTAGAAATTACAAAAATAATAACTTGAAACATTCATCAACGCTCGGTTATCCAAAACGTTTATACAGTTTGAGCAATGTGCCGATATACTTCATGAGGCCTCAATGTGCCGATATGCTCGCTCCTCCCCCTGCAAAAGAGTGCAGACGCTTTTTTCCCTGCTCCTGCCGCTTCCTGCTTTATTTGCTTTTTAATCATTTAATTAATCTATTTTTTATTATTTTACTCCATCCACGCATCCTGGAATATCAGACTGGTCATCCTTTTTTGTGACTTCCACCTATACAAATCAATGTTTTTACGTCTGACAAGCCAGCGACATGTCCGGAAGAGGAAGAAAAACAAACTCCCACTGTGAACGCTGTCAGATCTACCAACAAGAAATAAAAGAGCTACAAACACGGATATTTACTTTGGAAACTGAAAATGGACTTCACAAGACCCTTCCAGTAACATCGGGTGGTAAGAAGCCTGCTCTTACTACAAACGAGAAGAATAACAGTGACATAGACCTGAGTGATGTTGTGTCCTTTCCGAAACTTTGTGCGGAGGAACTCTGTGTTAAGCCAAAGCGTAAAGATGACAGAACATCCGAAATAAAGCTCACAAAGAGATTTTTACCCCTAACACAATGTGATGTTGAAGAACAAAGTGAAATTGGACCACAGAATAGGAGTCATAATGTTGGCAACAAAGCACAGGCAGAAAGAAAATCTGTGACAAACGTCAAGGTCAGAGATACGCTGCTGCTTGGAGATGGCGCTATCAGTGGAGTCAGCCACAGAAAAATGCAAACTTTATGTTGCCCAAGTTCTACTGTTCCAGTGATTACAGGAATCTTATCTAAAGTCTTGTACCAAGGAGTTAAACGAATAATCATCCATGTAGGTGCTGTCGATATCAGAAAAGAACAATCTGAACGTTTGAAAAAAGACCTCATGAAGTTATTTGAAGAGATTGACAAAGTAGAGGTTGAAGCATTCATCAGTGGACCTCTTCCTTTTTTTTTTTTCACTGAAATGCTCTCAGTTGTGTGCACAGACTTTGATGGTTTAGTCATTACAGGTGATTTTAATGTTCATGTTGATAATGTCAATGACAGAAATGCAAAAGAGCTCAATGCTGTCCTTGAAACCTTTGGTCTAATTCAGCATGTGAGTTGCCCCACCCACAACAGAGGGCACACTCTGGACCTGCTCATCACAAGGGGGGTTATTATTTACAATGTCAGTGTGGTTGATGTCGCCCTCTCTAAACATTTCTGTGTATTCTTTGACCTTTCTTTTGCTCCCAAACCACCGCCTGGCCCTGCAGTTGTCCAAAGGAGACAAATAAATGAGAGCACTAGGGCACAGTTTGTAGAATTGATAAACCCTGAAAACGCCTCTGGTGCCAATGTTGATGAAATGCTGAATTCTGTTACTTCTAGACTCTTGAATGTTCTGGATGCCATTGCCCCTAAGAAGGTTAAATTGAGAAAACAGACAGAAAGCTCCCTGGAGGAATGATGATCTAGTCAGGGCACAGAAACAACAGTGCCGCAGAGCTGAGCGAAAGTGGTGCAAGTCAAAACTCCAGGTTCATTATGGAATGTATAAGGCGGAGTTGTACGCTTCCAACCAGATCTTATGCAGAACAAGGGAAAGGTACTTCTCTGAAATCATTGGAAGTTGCAGCAGCAACTCTCGCGTCCTGTTCACAACAGTTAACAGATTAACTAACCCTCCAACCCAGCTACCAATAGAACTGGTTTGCACACCTAAATGTAATGAGTTTGCTGTATTTTTTAATGACAAGGTTCAGGGTATTAAAAAGGTCATCAACTCCACAACACATAACTATCCAACGGCCACCTACTCACTCTAAGCTGACTCACTTTGTACCTGTCACTGACCAAACTGTCCAAGAGACCATCCCCCGTCTGAGCTCGTCTACATGCTGCGTTGATGTGTTACCCACTAGATTTCTAAAGTCTGTCTTGAACAGTGTGTTGCCACCAATTACTCAAATAGTTAACATGTCTCTTCAATCTGGAATATTTCCAGAGGCCTTAAAAACTGCAGTCATTAAACCCCTCCTGAAGAAGAGTGGTCTTGATCCCACTGTACCGAATAATTACAGACCTATCTCTAATCTGCCATTTTTAGGAAAAGTCCTTGAAAAAGTTGTCTACCAACAGCTCACTGACTTTCTCTTATTGAACAATTCATTTGATGTTTACCAGTCAGGTTTTACACCCCATCATAGCACAGAAACTGCTCTTATCAAGGTAACCAACGACATCCGCCTGAACACTGATGATGGAAAAGTCTCCGTCTTAATCCTGCTAGACCTGAGCGCTGCCTTTGATACTGTTGATCATGGGATCCTTTTGCACAGACTCCAAGACTGGGTTGGCATCTCTGGATCTGCCCTAAGTTGGCTCAAGTCTTATCTAGAAGACAGGAAATACTTTGTTGAAATTGGGAGTTGCGTCTCAGACTACATGGCCTTGACTTGTGGTGTGCCCCAGGGATCGATCCTGGGACCCCTTCTGTTCAACCTCTACATGCTACCACTAGGGCAGTTAATACGCAGTAATAACATTTCTTATCACAACTATGCAGATGATACTCAGATCTATGTGTCACTGACAACAGGTGAATATGGGCCGGTGGATTCACTCAACCACTGCCTCCAACAGATCAGTGCGTGGATGCAGAACAACTTTCTCCAGCTAAACTCAGACAAGACCGAAGTTATTATTTTTGGCCCACAGAAACAAAGAGAAAGTGTCAGCAGCTACCTTCATTCTCTGTCTCTTAAACCCTCCAATCAAGTCAGAAATCTTGGGGTAATCATGGACTGTGACCTAAACTTTGACAGCCATATCAAGTCAGTAACATCAGTGGCATTTTACCATCTGAAAAACATTGCCAAAATCAAAAACATAATGTCAAAGCGAGACCTGGAGATACTTATTCATGCATTTGTCTCCAGTAGGTTAGACTACTGTAACGGCCTGCTAACCGGCCTCTCCAAACGAGCTGTAAAACAGCTTCAGTACATCCAAAATGCTGCTGCTCGAGTCCTGACCAAAACCAGGAAGTATGATCACATTAGTCCTGTGCTCAGGTCTTTGCACTGGCTCCCTGTACCTCAAAGAATAGACTTCAAAGCAGCTCTGCTTGTGTACAAGTCTCTCCATGGCCACGCACCAAAGTACATCTCTGACATGTTAGTGCCATATGAACCATCTCGTACTCTGAGGACCTCAGGGTCCGGCCTCCTGTTGATTCCCAGAGTCAGAACTAAACAAGGGGAATCAGCGTTTCAATATTCTGCAGCTAAAATCTGGAACAGCCTCCCTGAAGCCATAAGACAGGCCTCTTCTGTGTTCATGTTCAAATCTAGACTTAAAACATTTCTGTTTAGCCGTGTATATGACTGAAAGGTCCTATCTGCACTTTTCTGTCCTTTCCTTCCTTTATTTTTAAACCAATTTTTAATTTTATCTTTTCTTTTAAAGTAAATTTTACGTTGATTATTTCTATAATGTATTGTGATTTTAATGCATTTTTCTGTTTTGTGAAGCACCTTGAATTACTTTGTGTACAAATTGTGCTATACAAATAAACTTGCCTTGCCTTGCCTTCATGAGGCCTCAATGTGCCGATATGCTTCATGAGGCCTCAATGTGCCGATATGCTTCATGAGGCCTCATCTACCCATCACTGGTCAAAAACTCACCACACCACCTGTTTATGTAAATGCAATTTAAAATGTGGCCAACTGAAATTCTTAAAAACTTTAGTAAAAGGTCCACTTATAAAAATTACTCACCATGCCCAAGCCAGCTAACCAGAGTCTGTTTCCATAGTGTCAGACATCTTTTGACATATTTACATCCTTTTTAGAACTGTTTACAGATCAGACCACCGCGCTGCAGCAGCATCTTCATCATGATGGACCTAAACGTCCCACGTTTGAATCACTGACCCATGAAGGGCTCTGTGGTGACATTTTATCCAACAACTGTCAAGCTTTCTGGGAAAAAAAAAAAAAGAAAACTATTGAGAACGGTTCCGTCCTCGCTGATCTGGGACAGAAGAGACAAAAGTGGAGGTTGGATGTCTCCGCCTGTGATTGGTGGATCTTGAAGGACGCAGCGGCGAGGCGGGTGACGCCTGCTGATTCCTCCTCCGGTCCGTGACTCAGTCGTCCATCAGGAGGGTTTAGATCACGGCAGGATCACGGGCCCCTGGGCTCAGGCAGCTTCCTGGACCTCTTTTAAGTCTGCCTTCAGTTTCTTACCGTCAGAACCCATCAGCAGTGAGCCGACTGAGGGTTCCTGAGCTAATCCAGCTGCTGGAATCTTCAGGAAACGAAGGGGAAAAAATGTGCTTTTTATCACTCCTCCATCTTTGGAAGCTTCCATGTCTTTCTGGAACCTTTTACACAGTTTTCTAGATTTTTAGTCATCTTATGCCTCCATCAGACAGAAATAAAATGTCCGAACTTCTTTTCTTTTAACTCATTGGCTCCAGTTTTAGTGTTTGAAGGTACTCTTTTAGCGGATCGACTTTGCAGCGCCGAATCAGAATCACAAATGTGTTTCATAGCTCATATCAGACACACAATTTGTGTCCTATTTACTGTGCTGCCCTTTCATTTGTGCAAAAAACACGCCGCCTTAGAAACAAGTCAAAGATTTTCACCCCACTGGAACATTTTCTTAAAATAAACAAACAAAAATCTCCCACCTGAATTAAGAAAAATGGTTTGACCAAGAATTATTTTTAAGAAAAGTATGCAGTCACCAAGACACATTTACTCAAATTAGGATTATTTTCAACTGAAAAACTGTATTTCTTGCAAGAAAGAAATTTTTTTTTTTTTTTTTTTTGCTTTAGGATTAAGTCTTTGGGGTGTAGGAAGACAAAAACTCCAACCAAAGACCCTGAGAGGGGGTGAGAGGGGACCACACGAGGAGAGGCGCTTCAATCTGGTGTCTCCTCTTTGTTTACCTTTGAGGAGCCGGTCATTTGTAGGAATGCGGGTGACCCACCTGGAAGATACAGATGTGGACTGAACTCTGCCCCACTCAGACTGAGGATGGTGTCAAGAGCGCAGATTTGAAGTCCAGTTGTCATTTAACTTCCAGGCAACACCACCTGGAGGAATAAGAAACCTTCAACCTCCAAGGTGGATGCTACAGACAAAAAAACAACAAAAGACTCGGTACCACAAACACACACACACACACACATCCATAATTCAAAGTGAAAGTATTCAATTCTGAATTTGCTATGTGAAAAAGCATTTTGCAAATTGACGATTAAAAAACTTCCTTGCAAAAGACGTCTAAACGCCTCTCCTGGTCATATCGCCTGACTTCGGTGTAAAAGTTCTCTTCTTAAAGTTTGAAAAGCATTTTCAACTTTTTTTTTTTCTTTTCAAATGTATTAACTAAAAGCCTTTTAGCTCCAACGTTGGTTCGTTTTTGTAGTCCTACAGAAAATAACGGACTCCTATTAAAACTTTATCAGGAACCAACAAAGAACAGTCACGAGCTCCCTCTTCATTGAGGTTGATCCAAACACTAAATTAAAAAACAAAATAAAAAACATGCAGGTACCAGATGCCTTACTGCAGGAACTCGATGTTTATTGAAAAATGAACTGCAACTGATATGTAATGTTGAACCTTTTCATATAGAAACAAACTTTACTTTTGTTTAAACACAGAATCTGGAACAACCAAAGCTTAATATTGACTTGACACATGAGAAATTAAATTTGATATTAAAGGGCATTCTTTTCTTATTTAAATAAGTAAATAAAGTACGTCTCTGCCCGTCTCCTTTCAGAGGTCCTTTTTAAACTAAATCTTTTTCAAAGCCAACAACAAAATAACCTAAAGTAATAGCGTATAGTAATAGTATTTTAGCAGGCCTGTCCTGTCGTCCATCTTTCGTTTGGCCATTTTTGTGGAGGATGATATTAATTTGTCCGATGTGACTGGAGCACGGCTGTCAACAAAAAAAGGAGTGCTTGCTGGTTTCGACTGCGCGATTATGTACTAGCAAAGCATTGTGGGATTTGTAGTAATAGCGGTACAGCAAGTTCCGCGGGTCAGCTCTGACGCACATTTGATGTGATCTCTTGGGCCAATTATAATTCCACTGCGGGCCAAATATGGCCTGAGTTTGACACGTATGCTTCACTGTGACTGAAGAAACCCGTCCCCAAGTATTTGATTACTAAAGGTACTTTGAAAAATTTTCTTTCTAGAAGATTTTTGTTTCTTGCAGTTGTTAAAGAAGCAGCATCCCGGGATGGGCCCCTCCAGGCCTCGAGGGCCACATCCCTGCCTGTTTTCCAACATCCCAGCTCTGTGGCGTGCTCTACCTGACCCAGGTAATCGGTCATGATAGGGGCTTGAAAATGATGCAGACACACCGGCCCCTCCAGGTGCACATCCCTGCTCCAGGGCGTCCCGTGGGCATCAAAACGTCGGTCCCCGTAAGCAGAAATGCATCGGTGGCGGCGGAGGCCGTTCTGCGAGTCACCTCAGATCGGACCGGACGTGTCACCGTTCAGACAAGAACCACAACAGAACACCTCTGTAGTTCTGACAGAGCCGGGTCAGTAGAAAGGAAGCTAAAGAGTTAGGAGCCTTCACACATCTAACTTTATTTAAAAGCACATTTTTCTTCTTACACATTTTAATTTCTGTCATTTGCAGCGTTTCCATATTTGTTAGTTCAAAGCCCACATTTGACTGTATTTTTCATCCAAAAATATGACTCCTTTGTATTTGGAATTCTCTTTACCTGCTAAGATGTACAGATGGATTCCAAGCATCCGTCATTTGTGTTTCTCACAGCTGCTCATGTCAACAAAAAGATGCAGGAAGCTGTAGCTTGAACGTTTATTGAACATCCACCTCTTTGCCTCGGCACCACCTTAGACCAGGTCCACGGGTTTACAGAAAAAGCTCGGTGAGGGTCCGCCGAGCTTCCTGTGCGGCGCCCCGAATGCCACTGTGGAGGTTAATGTGCGTTTCCTGCTTCCCCGACGAGCCGCAGACACCCCCCCACCTTATGAGGTGATGGACACCATGTTGTTGGGACTGAGGATCTCGATCCAGTAACCGTCAGGGTCCTGAATGAAGGCCAAGCCTTTCATTTTACCTACAAACATTAGAAATATGGAGAATCCGTTCACAGCTTCAACAGAAACATATCAGTTAACAATAGACCCTGGGGGGGGTCAGAACGCCAACTTTTCCAGAGTAATTGTATTTTAGTTTGCATTTGAAACTTGGAATGATTCATTAACCCTTAAATATAAATATTCAAAGCTGGACGTCAACAACAGCAAAGTATTTACTGGATAGAAGCTGAAAATTAGCTTATTAAATTGTTTAAACAGTTAAATAAACCCAAAAGACTCTCCTAAACTGCATAATAACGTTTGAATCATTAGCTTTTATGTCTAACTAGTCCAGTGGGTGGGCAAAGTCTTTGACTGGGGGGCCACAAAGGGCTCTAAAATTGAACAAAGAGTGAATCAGCGGCTTGTTTTTCCACCTGATAACAGAAAGAAATACCACAAAAACGCGCTTCAGTTTGGACAGAAAATAAGTTTATACATCAAATAAAATAGAATATTTGGGTGTTTTTATATCAAAACTGTGACTTTTTGTTCTCATTTTACAGCCAATTGTACCAACGGGTGGATGTCCCTCTGGGAAAACCGCAAATTAAAGAAAAGCTGCGTTCGTGTGCTGTTGGAATGATCAGGAAAAACGCCCGTCTGACTCGGAAAACGCACATGAACGATAAAGAACTTGAAATCTTTTAACGCTACATGAATGCAGATGAACTTTCTGCACCTAAACAAAGCTCAGTGTATTTGTAGTGCGTTATCAATGGGGAGACACCAGAAAATAAAAGATTAATAAGGATTATCAGCACAATTTATTCCAGTTTGGACGGCCAATACATGAATAGATTATTGTAGTTTCACCTTAAAACCTTAATAAATCAATGCAGCAGCTGTTTATATCAAGTAGCTTTAACAATCAAAGACTAAATTTCTATCTGAACTGCTCTCTATTTAGCGCATTATAAGAGGCGTTCAGCATTTTTCGGGGTGTTCCAATTTCCTGTCCGTTGCACTTTTTTGGGGTATTTTTGGATCGAAAAAGAGGCAGCGTCATTTTAAAACTTGCATGTTCTAATTGTTTGGCTGGGGATGATGACGTGCGGCGAGCAGAAAAAAAAAAAAGAAACGTTCTCAGTCTCACCATCGTCTGGCTTTTTCACAAATGTGACTCCTTGGTCTTCAAAAAGTTTGCAGGCTGCATAAACATCAGGAACTGCAATTCCAATGTGTCCTGGGAGGTTTCAGGAAGACGGAGATGAAGAGATGAAGCTGCAGTTCAGTCTCAACCGCAGAGCCAAAACTTTTTGGTTTCTCACAAGATGAACACATGAAAAGTTGGATTTACCAAACCCTCGGGGATCAGAGTTTCCATTGTGATACGGCTGCTCTTCATTTTCTGACCCCCAGTTACTGAAACACACAAAAAACAAAAAAAAACGACACTTCAAGATTATCAACGCGCAGACATTTTTAAATGAAAACCTTCCATTTAGTGCTGAAGTTGAATTTTAATTTTTTTTTTTATTAAATTGTTATCTTTAGTACTTTAATCATTACAATGATTATGAAACACAGCTTTAAATATGCATTATCTTTTAATAGTATTTGAAAATACTGAGATATGTGCAAAAACCTGTAATAATGCATCACTAATCAATGACTAAAACAGCACACAGTCACTCTGGAGGTTCATGTGTAAATGCAGCTCTTTGAAACATTAAAAATAAATAATTTTAAGCAGTAAACCAGAGAATTCTGTCATTTGAGTCAAACTCTCAGTTTAGCTTATTTATTTATTTATTTATTTAATAATATTCATATACTAAAAAAAAATCTGCCAAAAAAATCCTCGAGATTTTTCATGGTTATGCTTTCCAGGAACAATTAACAAAAACCTTACAGAAACACTTTGGGGCTAATTTCAAAGAAAAGAAAAGGAAAGAAATGCAACGTTAAACAGTCTGGAAGTTTTTCGTGTGGTTGGGGTTTTTAATCTAGTCGCCAAATTCGTTAAATCATTTTGCATATCAAAAAGAGAACTAAAACTGAGTTTTTCAAATAAACAGAAGTCCAGCCTTGTCTAACGATGATGAAACGAAACTGACCCTTTAAAATAAAGTAATAAGAACTTTTGAAAATAATGGGAGTGGGTGTGTAAAACCACAGTCCAGCTGTCTGCAGAGCTCTGACTGAAACAGAACAAGTGCTTTTCCACTGACAAGGGAATTTCTTTAATTGCAGTTCTGGTAGATTTAAGTGTTTAAAAAAAAAAACCCAAACCCATAAATAATCAGCTAAACTGTCAGACTTCAGGAGAAAATGTGCGGCTGGAGATGCTAACCCACTGTTTTATCTAAGAACTCCTGCAGGGATAGCTTTTGGACATCTTTGAAGTGTTAGCTGATTAGAACGTGTATTACAGTCGTCTTCAACCCCTTACTGTGTCAGCTCGATGGTGGCTCTCCTGGAGAAGGTCCAGGCCGTCTTTTCCTTCACATCTGCTGGGATCTCCTTCTTATCCTCATATCCCAAGAAGAAGAGAGAAAACCGCATAGAGGGGAAGTCAAATTTCTGCAGGAGTCTGGAAGACATGCAGAGCAGAGGTGACATTTTTTCAGAATTCCTTGGCAAGCAAAGAGGAGCGTCACAACAAAATGAGGAAGAGCCGCTCTGGCCTACCGCCACAACAGGGCGGACAGGCTTTTCCTGATGCTCACTTATGTGCCCTTTCCACATTTCCTTGCTGACAAATTCCCTGCTCTGCTAAATCCTGTCTATTTTTGTTGTTGTTGCCTCTCTAACACACCTCACCGTAACACCGCCCACTTTTACTGAAACGAATACTCACGTCATGCCAAGAATTCTGGTGTAAAAATCCAGAGATTTCACCGGATCTTTCACCCTCAGCATCGTTTGCTGCATCATGAAATCCTGAAAAAACACAAACAGATTTTTACCTGAAAGCAAACGACCACAGCAGTGAGTCAAAACATGAGTGTGCAGCGAGTTCAAAGGTCACCGTGACTCCTCAGCCTGACATAACCACGAGCACCGGCACGAAACCACAGCGCTCCGGAGGATCCCAGTGCACACAAGGATAATATCTGTAAGAATTAACTGCTCCAATTGAAAAATAAAACTCGGCAAAGATGGAATGTAACATATGACGCAGTATTAGGGCACTCAAAAAAATGTATGAGGTTAAAGTGGAGGTAGCATACAGAGCAGCAGGTGAACGCCGCGCAGCAGCAGAGCAGACCCACTAAACTCAATGGAACAGGTGAGCTAAATGT
Organism: Oryzias curvinotus; assembly: GCA_023969325.1. Taxonomy (NCBI): domain Eukaryota; kingdom Metazoa; phylum Chordata; class Actinopteri; order Beloniformes; family Adrianichthyidae; genus Oryzias; species Oryzias curvinotus. The sequence continues at coordinate 26,787,657 of CM043708.1, read as the reverse complement.
TTATTGATAACGTTCCAAATGTCTGGAAGCTCATTTGTTTGATTTAATACTTATTAAAGTTTTATTTATTGATAGGCCGCTGGCAGGATCTCTGCAGCCGTTGATGAAGCCGTCGATATCCATGCAGCTGTCCACTTCCATCCTTTCTTCCTCCACCAAAGTCCGGATCTCCGTTTGTGTGACGCTTCCGTCTGAGGAGGAGCACGTTTTGGCATTTTCAACGTTGTAATGCTAATATAACAGACTATTTTCATTCCTCGGTATTGTTTTATGTTGAAACGGGACGTTTCATCTGGAGGAAGGGATGTATGTAACACTGTTTACTTCCACATTGGTGTTTCTTCTGTGCATGACGGGTTGATGACGTAAGGGGACAAAAGGAATTCTAGGAGTGTGAATGAAAGGAAAATAAAGCAGAGGTCCTCTACACCCAAACGTGTCTCTGAGCTCCTTATTTTACATGTGAAACTCTGCTTTAACAACACAAAATCCCAGAAAGCAGACTACACTAACAATCTGATTTGATCAATCTGGTTTAGAATTTCTTTGTTTCTGAAACCTATCCGGTGTGGGTACCGGATCGACTCGGGCTGCCGGATGTTCTCGACGGTAACACCAGTTGGACAAACTACTTAGCGAGCGATTTTCCTTTTAGCGATTTTACTACTTAGCGACGTCGTACCCATCTAAGGAATTTTTGAGGATTCGTTTTGGGTTTGAAGAGAATGACTGCAGTTTTTGTTTGAATGACATTGAGACGGTGGATCATTTATTCTTTAACTGTGGAATTATAAAAACATTCTGGGATGAGTTCTGCTTTTGGTATTCTTCCATAATTGCAATGCCAGTTCATTTACACTCAAAAAAATGTTCTATTGGGTGTGGTATCATATAATAGACCAGAAAATACAGTTCTTAATATCCTGATATTGCAAGGAAAGTTTTATATACACAAAAATACATTTTTGAAGACCAAACCACTTTTTATAACATTTAATAAAGAGCTCTGTTTTTACTTTGAATCACTTCATTATATGAAAAAGAAGAATGGCTTGAAATTAGTTTTGTTCAGAAATACAAACTTCACGAGTACCCCTAACTAGTATTAGACTATTTAGATTGGTTCTATGTTCCTTTATTTTATTTTTATTTTACTTGTGTTTTTATTTATTTGTGTGTTATGTTCATTGTCTTTTTTCCCCTCTATTCTTTATTTTCTATGTTAATATGTTATGTTTGGCAACGGTGATTGATCTTCGAGGTAATGTTGATTAGATTGTTATTGTTTGTTATTTAATGTATGATACCTCAACTGTCAATAAAGTTTAAAAAAAAAAACTTAGCGAAGTTAACTCATTGGTCGTGGCAACTTACAGCCAATCAAATAGTGTGATGTCATTATTGGTCGAAGGGCCCCGAAGGACCCCGAGAACATCCGGAAGCCCGAGTCGATCCGGTACCCACACCGGAAATAAAACTTCACAAAATGCTCCACATCTTTCATCTTCAATCAAGGCTCCGATAAACAGACAACTTTGGTGTTTTTTTTCCCCGTTAATTTATGCGTTTTTTTCTCTCGTAAATCTCGTAAATTGGCCAGTTTTTCTCTCGTAAATTTATGACTTAAAAGTCGTGATTAAAAAGAAAAGTTTTTTTGTAATCTGGACCTAGAACTCCATCGTAGTAACATGAACAGAGTGTAAAAATGTGAAAGTCCTGCAACATACATAGACAACAAACCAAAATACATTTCTTCTGCAAAAACGAAAACAAGAATCACAGAGTCAAAACTAATGCAAGAAGACATAACCTTATTCAACCCATCAGCCTGCAAATTACAAAAACAGGCAGAAGCTTGTCTTCCATTCATTCCTTTGAACAGTGAGTGTTTTTTTTTAGCTATAGCTGGCGGGCTCCTCTTTCTCGTGACATCTGTCCCACTTTGACAGTTGAAGGACATGTGATATTTAAACTATTAACAGTCATCCCTTTAAACGTGTATTTTTGATGACGATCATTGAGGTAAAAGGTAGATGTTGAATAAACTTAATGTAAGTGTAGCCTATGTCCTTTTAATATTCATAAAGGGTGAGAAATTCTGTTTGCCAGATAATTTGTGTAAGTCAATGCTCAATACATTTTACAAGGATTATTTCCATTTAAAGACCCACTCTGATCAAATTTCGATCTATTGTAAAAACGTTCTCAGTGGTCTTTTAAGTATGATTATGCCGTTTTAAGCCAAAAATCAAACAAACTTGTGTCTTTTTCCAGGACATAATTTCTGAGCTCTCTGTTTACATGCTCTGGCGTTAGCTCACAGATCATCACACCCCCAGCCTAACATTACTGCTGCAACAAAAAATGGCGGCCAATACAGCAGCTATCCAGCTGAACAGCTTAGATCCAGATTCCAGGTCAGACGAGGAAAACAAAGACGTTCATGGATCTATTTGTCTGCAAGTGGATGCATCCGAATGGAGCGGAGCAGGAAGTTTGTGATGTCACAAATACCATTTCTTTTTTAAATGGTATTTTTCGTCTGCGCCTGTTTCACAAAAATTGGAATAAAGAAATACTTTTAAAAATGCTATTTTAAACTAAATTTTCTTTATAACGTGTCCTCCATCATGACAAAAATGCCACAAAAACAAGGAAAAACACCACATTGGGGATGAACAGAGCGGATTATCAAGATTAAATAACAATAGATAAGGCTTCATATTATCTGCTTGTTTTAGATTAACAGCTGTGACTTAACTGTTGCCATTTTAATGACTATAGTTCCAGTTTTTTTTGGACCTCCAGCTGAACATTTTGACAGCTTCTGTTGTGGGGAGAAAAAAAACAAGAGACTGAATTAATTAGCCTGTGTAATTGTGTGTCCGTTGAGTAAGAGGACAGCTTAAAGAAAAGAAAACACCACCTTTCATGACTCCGACCGAAAGCCTGTTCTGACTTGTTTTTTAGGGAGATTGTAGGCGATTTTAGTGTAAAATTTTCCGCAAAGCCACAAGACACTGAGGTAGTTAAAAAAAAAGTTCTGCTTAAAAACCGGAATTTTAAACAGCATATTAATTCAACTGAATCCTGACACACACCCATTTCCAGCTAGATGAGTTTAATGTGATTAATTTACAGCGTCGAGTCTGCGCACGCTCCGGTTAAGTCTAAAAAACGCCTCGCGCCTCCCAATCAGGAATATGCTAGCTTCTAACAGCGGTTTTCACTGGCTTTCGACTTTTTTTGCTAATGAAGGTGACCAAAAATCAATGATCGTCATCAAAAATACGCGTTAAAAACTGAATGTCAATTGTTCGACAATTAGCTGCCTTTCGTGGCAAATCTTTTCCGAAGCACCACCAGTCTTGATTTCGCTAGCTTGCCGAATGAAGTTGTCACAACGAACGAACTGCTAAGTAAATTCGCTTCAAAGACGGATAACAGTTTCCTCACCTTAGTTATAGGGTTTCCATCTTTGCAGGCTGCAGTCACCGCCTCGTCTGATAGGCCTTTATCGCTCATTTTTGCTTAAAAAGACGCTAAAAGTTGAGCGGGGCTAAAGAGCTCCGTCGGGCGAAATAACTTCAGTCGAGAGCAGGAAGGGGAGGGACTTCCGGTAATGGACTTCAGAATAAAGGACAGTTTACCTGATTTTATTCTGAAATATGGTTTGCAAAATTAAAAATCAGATTTCTGCAAAATAAACAATAAGGTCAGTCATAAAAAAAAATTAACGGTTAGCAGAAAAAATAAAAAAACTACTATACTTAGGCCTAAAAAACCATTTATTTTCTATAAAACTAAGGGTGAATTAATTAAAAAGGAATGGAAAAAAACTTTCAATTTTGAATGAAGTATTTAAAATTGCGTTTTTAACCTTTCACATTGTGTTTTTAATGTACAAGTCATTTTTTAGGTATCTGTTTTTCATGGCTCTCATTTTTTCCACTTATTACTGTAATGTATAAACTTCCTAAGCAAATACAATTCTTTTTAATCGAAATGCATTGCCTACACTAACACATTTTACTTTTTTTATCCTTATAATCCCACTAAGACAAAAAAAAACTATTGTCTTGAGTAAGAGATGCAATGTTTTTAAACATTTGTTATCAAAATCTGCTCAGTTAAAGGGTTAAATTCAGATCAAGATGATAAAAGATGAATATAAGAAATGCAAGGATAAAACTTCCAACTGTAATTTTAATCAAATGAAATAAAATAACCACCTCAAAACTCAGCTGGTCATAAAAATGACTTTATTCTACACAGGTTCCAGAGGTCTTTCCCAATAGGAAACAGGAAGAAACATCACTGACTTCTAACCAAATACAAGCGGTTCATCACGGCGGCTCCACATCACCACAGGCCACATAATGAGAGCTGACCCTCAGAGTGGGTGTGTAAAACCACGGTGTGACTGTGAGTCCAGCTGTCTGCAGAGCTCTGACTGAAACAGAACAAGTGCTTTTCCACTGACAAGACATCTTTCAGGGAATTTCTTTAATTGCAGTTCTGGTAGATTTAAGTGTTAAAAAAAATACCCCAAACCCATAAATAATCAGCTAAACTGTCAGACTTCAGGAGAAAATGTGCGGCTGGAGATGCTAACCCACTGTTTTATCAAAGAACTCCTGCAGGGATAGCTTTTGGACATATTTGAAGTATTAGCTGATTAGAATGTGTATTACAGTCGTCTTTAGAGGGAAAAAAGCAGATACAGGATCTCCATTCTAAGGCCCACATGTCAGTACCTCATCAACATGAGAAATTAAAGGTAACAGGAGGATGGAAAGCCCTTCACAGTGGAGACTGGACCTCTTTAGTAGCTACGTCCAAACAGAGTGTAGTACTGTGCAGCCTCCTTCCCACTGACACACATCTGACCGGGCTGAAGGGTCTTCAGAGGGGAGAAAGGGATGCACAGACTCTTAGCTCCCATAGATGGAGCTCCAGGCTCCAGGTCCTGGTCCCTGCAGGACAGGAAAAACAAAAGGTCTTCATTTTGGTAGCAAGATCACAAAGTCCCACGCTGACAAAATCTCAAAATATCGTCACAAGGTTGCAGTTTCTGTATTTTAATGATGTCAGAGATCGTACTTGGCCGTTGTTTTCTTGATCCAGTCCTCGCATTCGATTCCTCCACAGAATGGAATCTGGACGATCTGGAATATAGAAATATGTCAGGGATTTTTGTTGGGTGGGGAGTGAGGTGTGGCTGCTTTGCGGGTGCAGCAACTCACTCTGCCCTGGTCCAACTCTTTCTGGAACTGTTCCATCGAGTCTGCGGTCACCATGTGACTCCTGAGGTCATCTGAGGCCCTAGGAAACGCAAACCATAAACATAGCCTATAGTATAGGATTTTACAATAGCACCATTTTCTGCACATTATTTCGGACGCAGCAACTTCGTTCAGTCAAGTAATCCAAAAGCTCTAAGTCTGAACAAGTTCCATCATCGAACCGTCTCTTCCAACCGAGTTTAGAAGTTCAAACATAAATGTCAGTCGAACAATCAAAGAGGTTTTTTGATTGGACAAAAATTCACAGATTTACTTTATTTCTAAATAAATCACTGTTTAATAGAAATGTCATCAATGCTGTGCATTCTCTGAGGGCTTACATAGAATTATACTTCAATTAATTCAAAGGTTTTTGTCCTTTAGCTGAAAATTGTGACTGAAAAAAATTGTAATATTGACTGCAGCTTATTTTTTTAAAAAATATTGCAAGGTTTTTATGTCAACAATGAAAAAAAACTGCCAAGATCCTTGAGGAAATGGTTGATGTATGTATGTGTGCATTGCTTCCAATGTAACAGCGCCACCTGCTGGCTGAATTGTTGACAGCAGCAGCAATAACAAAAGTGTTTTTTCTCCTGCAGTAATTCATAGATGCACATAAATAGATAAACGTGTCTCACTTCTTGAACAAGCTGCTTTGGATCTCCTCCAACATGGCGACCAGCCTCTTCTCCACCTCGCCCTCTGGTAGTGTGATCTTCGCGCCCGTATCCCTCCTCACTGCCACGCACTGCTTCTGCTGCATGTCTTTAGGCCCCACCTCCAAACGCACAGGGACTCCCTAAAGCAGGAAAGACGACGAGGAACAGCGTAAATGAAGTTAATCTTTACACAGAGCCCTTTGAAAACGATGGCAGACCTTCAGCTCCCAGTGGTTGAACTTCCATCCAGGTGAGTAATTGTCTCTGAAGTCTGACTTGACCCTGACTCCGGCGTCCAGCAGCCTCTTCAGGTACTTGGAGCACTGGGCCAACAGAGCCTCCTTCTCCTGTTCTGGAAGGGATGCGGTGATCCCACATGGGATGATGACCACCTGAGAAGAAAAAGATGAAGCTCACTGAACTCTGCAGACCATTTACAGGTGAGCTCGTCTACCTGACCACAAAAATCATTAAGGCCCAAATGTTGTGTTGGTTTTCTCAACCATCTGGTGTCACATTATAGCTACAGTCTCAAAATTGATACAGATATTATACATTTGAAAGACAGGCTGGATGCTTCTGACTTCCTACTGATGATTGATTTGATGCTGGATGATAATACCTTTATTTTTATATATATATTTACACATTTTCATATCTAAAAGAATTAAGTAAATCAGAAAAAAAGCTTTATCGGCAGCACAGAAATTCGCTTGTGTTAATCAGATTTATCATATTCAGATTACCTTCTAATATGTAACATAGGGATAGGGAATTAATCGGATTCTGCCAAAGAGTGGTCTCTGCATCTGAGCACACAGTACCTGCACACAGGCCACTCTGGGCGGCAGCACGAGCCCCATGTTGTCTCCATGGACCATGGTCAGCACGCCAATGGTTCTGGTCGTGATGCCCCAAGAGTTCTGGAAAGCCAGCTGCTTCTCGCCCGGTCTTTTCGGATCCTCAAACACGATCTCAAACATTTTTGAGAAGTTCTGTCCCAGGTGGTGAGACGTAGCCCCCTGCAGTTTCAGAACAACATTCCTAATGTCAGGACGGCATCAGCTTTGACTGGGTTCGGAACACAGGCGCTGCGATGTACCTGGATGGCTCGACCGCTGGCGGAGATGAATGCCTCCACTGTGGTCGTGTAATCTCCGCCGGCAAACTTCTCCTTCTCCGTCTTCCTGCCCTTCACCACTGGGATTGCCAACAGTTCTTCATAAATTCTTGCGTACAGATCCAGGATCTGCATCACCTAAACACACAACAGAAGAGAGCGATGTATTCAAGTCCCCGCATCACCTGTGTTTAAACATGATGGGTAAAGGTGGAGGCGTTACCTCCTCGGCTGCCTCCTCTTTGGTGGCGAACGCCGTGTGTCCCTCCTGCCACAGGAACTCCCTTGTCCTCAGGAAAGGCTGCGGGTGTTTGAACTCCCATCTCTGAGAGGAAACGGGGGAGAAGAAGGAGGTGAGGAAGATGCCGGTGCATCAAGAAAGCCGTCAGCTGCCAGTCATCGTAACTCACCACAATGTTGCACCACTGGTTGAGTTTGATGGGCAGGTCTCTGTGGGACTGCACCCACTTCGCATAAGCGGGATACATCACTGTCGGCACACAGACGAGGAAAAATGTCAACCGCCTGGGAGGCTTTAACCAGAATGCAGCAAAGGCTCAGCCCTGACCTGTCTCACTGGTGGGTCGGACCGCGATGGGCTCAGCCAGCTCAGTCTTTCCTGAGCGAGTGACCCAGGCCACCTGACGAAGCAAACACGGTAGACGAGGATTTCAGTCAAGCAATCAATAGATATGACTTTTATTGCAGCTGTGTGCTGGGGGGGACACAAGGAGACTGAACTGCTCTGCTAAGGAGAGCAGGCTCGGTAATGGCACCAAGTCTGGACTCTCTGGAGGCGGTGGTGGAGCGGAGCTCAAGAGCATCCTGGAACACCAGCCACGTCTTGCATTCAGTCTTCTCTGACCAGAGGAGTTCTGTTGGCAACAGACTCCCCTCCCTGCCGTGCTCCACTGAGATAGTGGGCAACCTAAGTTTGTAACACACTTTTTTTTATCCCGTTTTATACGAGGTGTCTCTTGTTACCATATTTTTCAGAGTATAAGTCGCAGTATTTTGCATAGTTAGGCTGGGGGTGGAAGCTATACTAGGAGCGACAACTATGTGATTTAAAAAAAATTAAGTATTGGCTTTTTCATGTATTATTTTCCAAAAGCAACCAGTTTCTCTTAACCCTTGTGCTATAATCCTAGGCACTTTAACATTGGGAGTGGGGTCATCTAGACCCACTAGTCAGTGCGCTGAACCTTTTTTCTTTAATGATTTGTGATCTATTTTCTCACTCCTCCAACTGAACTGGGTCACAGAGAGACAGTTGGCGCCGTCATTCAGCCTCACTTGAAAAGACGTCTCAACGTCATCCGTGTCGTCCATGCATTGTATACAGTCAATGGTTCCATGCAGTGATGAGGCTAGAAAACCTGACTCTATCTTCTCCCACACGTGAGCACTGAGCATCAAATTTGATACGCATCAAAAGAGGCAGCGGACGCAAATTTGACGCATGAATAGGTGTGAAACATTCAGGAAAAAACGCAGCATTACGGTGAGTTTGGCAGAGTTGCTCGGAAGCGTTGCACTATATAGTGTGACCTATATATGATTTTTTTTCTCTTCTTTTTAATGCATTTCTGGCTGCTGTGACTTATACGCTGGAATTACTTATAGTTCCCCACAAAAAAATGGCAATTTTGAAATACTCTTAATGGTTTTTGTTGGATTTTGGAGTATTATCAATGTTTTTTTCCAATGTTTTTTAACTTATTGACTTCCTTTATTGATTCCTGTGTGATGAGCAAATGCAGAAATGGACGGCCATTCCCTGAGGATCAATAAAGCTTTCATCCATCTATCCAGATCAAACTGAGGGGGTTTTTGAACCCATCCTTAAGAAGGATTTACCTCTGGGGCAAAATCTGCAATGTGGGACTTCTCCTTCTCCAGAGCAGCCTGGGACACAAACATGGGGAAGTAGCAGTTCTCCACACCCAGCTTCTTAATTTCCTTGTCAAAGAAGTCTTTGATAGCCTCCCAGATGGAGTAGGACCACGGACGTAGCACGTAGCAGCCGCTGACGTCATAATACTCGATCATCTCAGCTTTAGTGATGACCTGCAGAGAAGCAGACGCTCAGTAGCATCAAGAAGAACTTTAAGTGTGAAAACAGAGGGGGGGTTGTGTGAAAAAGGCTCACCTGAGAGTACCAGTCTGCCAGGTTCTCCTCTTTCTTAGCTTCCAGACCCAAACTGAGGGAGAACAAACTCGTTAGTCACCATGAAGTTAATCTGAATTGAGACTTTATCCAACGAAAACCTCAAGATGACTTCAGTGTAGATGCATGCCAGAACAGATTCAGCTCCACCAGGCACATTCCCAAACAGGAGTGTTAGCTCATGCCTTTTTATTTGATCAATTCATGTCACTCAAAGACTCAAAAAATAAATTAAAGATCGGATCTGAGGAACAAAAGTTATTTTTCTGCACTTTTAACATTTTGCATGAAAATATTCTAGCATGAAAATGTTTTGTATATTTTATACAAAAAAGTCCAACATTCTGGTCACGATTCAAGATGGTTCCCGGGATGAAAAGGTGCCAAAAAGCCAAGAGCCGACCCTCCTGCCTTTGACTCTGAAGCTGGTCGATGGCGTTCCGATCGCCGATCGCTACCATGCTCAGTCTACAGGTGCACTGCATTCAACAGCATGCTGATGCTTGCATCACCACAGGACACAACAAGAGCGCCTGACGTCTCTTTATACCCTTTTCCTGATGTTTAAACAAAAAAAAAAAGCAGCCAAAAACAATTTCATTCTGCACAGATAAAGCTACTCCCAGAGGAATTAACATTATAATAGACCTAAAAGCTTTAAACAAGGTGGATTTTGCATGATTTAGGAGCTTTAAACTATGTGCTGTAGTCAACATAATATAGCGGTTTCTGTTTACATTTTAGAAATGTCCAAAACACTTTTCTATAAACTTGTTAAAAATGAGATTGTCCCAAATTCAAAACAGTCTGAACAGCACAGGACTGCGGGACAGAAAAAGTTGCGGTTAAGAGCTTAAAAAACGTTAATTTCAAACACGAAAACATTGATCAAAAGTTGAAGCAACGGTCTGAATAGTGTTTAAAAGTGTTGTTGCTTTTTTTTTTTTAAAACACGGCAATAAACCAAAGGTAGGATTATGAATGTTTGAAAGCTGTAATATTCCTCACTGCACACTTTTCTCAGACAGACATGAACTTTTTTACACTTTTCTCTCTTGTTTTAGCACTCAAAGCTAAAACCTCAACATCAGATCAGTGTTATAGAGCGAATACAAAGATCTAATTGCATTTTAAGTAAAATTTGGCAACTGAACGCATTCTGTACAGGAGACACGGCACTGAGGAGATTGGTTGACACCCAGATCTACACCCAACCAGGACGCAGAACACACTGTAAAAAGACATTGCACTAAAAAAGTGTGCGAGACCGTGAAAGGTGTACCCCATGACAGCGACGGACCACTGTACAATTAATGCCAAACTGCGCAAACACACTTCTGATTGGATTCACGGAGCGGAGGTTCACAGAATTAGTAGTTTAGTGCAACAAAACCAAAGCATGACAGCGGACATCGAGAGGATGAGGGCGAGGCCAACCGTCCAGACTCACCGCATCAGAGTGTACAAGCAGAACCCTCCATCTTCTGCTTGAACATCGTCATTTCCCTTTGAGGTTTGATGAAAAAAAGAAAACTACCAGCAGCTTCGTCCTGCCACAGTCCACGTGACATTCAGCTGCTGCAGGTGACCACTCGGGTCTAAGAAAGCGTCTCATTAAAACTGATAAAAACCTGTTTTCGGTGTTTTTAATATGTTCTTGTGGCTTTTTTTATGATGGAGGATTTAGGATAAAAAAAAATTAAAGTTAAAATTGCATTTCTGAGTATTTATTTATGAAAGTCGCTTTGAATTAGTTGTTTTTTGAGGGTGAGGGGCAGTAAGCTAGTGGGAGATCGCGTCAACAGAGAGCTCTCAGCAATGGGGAGGGTAAGGGGGGGGGGGGGGGGCTGTGTTGCCCCGCGCCAATGGTCCCGCCCACAATTTCTAATGCTGCTGCCCTGCAGAAACAATGTCCCAGAAAACGACACGTTTTTTTGGCCAAAAAAGGCATAATGATAATTAAATGACCACTGGGAGTTGTGTTTACAATAGATTGGAGATGAGATGATCGGGGTGGGTCTTCAAAACAGAAATGATCCAGAGCTCCTGTCAGCGTGAAGACTTTTATTGCCGCAAGCACTCTGTGAAAACGTTAACCAGCATGAACTGAATCCATCACACACTCCCCTCCTCACATGAAACCGTAGTTTAGGAAAATTAGAAACGGGGAGAAAAAATAACATTTTGTTCCTCAAATCCTCTAAATTACTTCTGCAGGAGGTTTTTGTTTTTTCCAGCTGAAGTCAGACAGGTATGTGAGAAGACAGTAATAACAGAGATGGATCACAGATCTCCTTCAAACAGTCTTCAGTCTCTCACCGTGTCTGTTTTTTGGGACCTTGACCTTCTCCAGAGCCTCCTGCTCCTCCAGATGACTCCTTCCCATGAGCAGCTTTGTCTCCTTTACCCTTCTTCCCTCCTCCTCCTCCCTGTTTCTCAGACTTGTTCTCCCTCTCCTTGCGGTTTTTGTCTTCTCCTCCTGCAGCTCCAGCAGCAGACACCGGTTTGTAGTCCTCTCCAGTGACAGACTTGTACTTGTTCTTCAGCTCCAGCAGAGTCTTCACAGCTTGGTCCACCTGGTCCTGAAACCACAGAACTGAGGTTCAGCTGCAAAGACGTTCACACCGCCCTCAACAGCACGTGTTCGAGCCGTTGACTGGATAATATAAGTGGACGTCACCCATGGTTCCAACCAACAGAAGTCAATTCAGCTGCCATTTTTCTGAGATACATCTTTCACTGCGTTGGAACCAGACGTCCTCAGTAAGCCGTGATTGGTCCGTCTACATTTCTATGGCAACCACTCTCTAAAATCAGGAGCGAGCATGTTAGAAGGCCACACCCCTTCTACTGAAAGCAGGCTCTGTAGAATCTGTCAATCAAACGCCTTGAACGTTGGACGCGAATATTTGCTACTACCACCAAGATCTGCACCCGCGGTGACTCCACCCGGGCTCACGCCCCCAGTTCTGTGCACACCGAGGCGGCCCTCCTACTCGTCCTAACTGTTATTGAGGCATCTGGTCAGTTTATAACTTGAATTTGGATTAGCAAGAAGATGATAATAAAAGGTATCAGGGCAAGAATGGGTATTTTGACCAATAGAATGACTGAGTAGCAGCTGTTTATTTCTCCATAGAAGTCGACGGGATTTCGGCTCTTTGGGACCAGCGGGTACTTCCTGTTTGGAACGTTCTTATTTCACTGTCAATGGTTCTAGCGGCCACTTCCATTAAAAAGTCACATAAATGTTCGTTTTGGGCTTCTGTGTCTAAAGCTCTCGCATAGAAACGCACACTTTTACAACTGTTTTCAGGCATTACGTATAAAATGCACGTTGCCAGCTAAACCCGGTTGAACTTTGACCCATCAGGGACTCGGATTTGTTAGCGACCTACGGCAGTATCGCTGGAAGTGGCCGTCATCCAGGCGCAGGACCCGGAGCAGACAGCAAAACTCACCAAACTCAAAGAGTTGATGACTGCGAGGAACCTGACGACATCTGCGTTTGCTCTTTAAAATAAAGATTAACCACGGCTGCTCTCCTGACACAACGGTAATCCATATCCGTCATTGCATGGACGCTACCAAAGAACTGAACCGTTTGGTCCCCATTTCATCAGATTTGCACCAATTCTCTTCCAATAGTCGGTGGATATGCGCTAGCAAACAGTAGTGAACACCATTGTCTAAATGCACGTTCAAGAATGCACAGCAGTTCATTCAGCAGATGGTGGCATCATCTTTACCTTGGGGGCTTTCTCCGCCTTCAGCTTCCTAACCAGCTCTCCCTGCTGAGCCACCTGTGAGTAGAGTTCCTGGGCCGGTGGAGATGGGCTGGACTGGGTCTGAGCGGGGCTGGACTGGGTCTGAGCGGGGCTGGACTGGGTCTGAGCGGGGCTTGCAGCGGGCTGTGACCCAGGCTTGTAATCCTGTCCGGTCTGTTGTTTGTACTCGGCCTTCAGAGCTAACAGCTGTTTTACTGCAGCATCAATCTGATCCTGAAAAGCATCAATGCGGGGAACCAAAGGTCAGAGCAGAACCTGCGGCTGATGCTCTAAAAACAGCACAGAGGACTCACTTTGGGGGCTTTTTCAGACTTCAGCTTTCGGACCACCTCTCCCTGCTCCGACACCTTCTCATATAGGCTGGAGGGCGCTAAAACTGGGCTGGGGGTGTTCTGGACTGGTGCGGGGGCGGTTTTCTGAGCTGGGGCTGCTCCCGGCTTGTACTCCTGCCCAGTGATCTGTTTGTAGTCGGCCTTCAGGGCGAGTAGCTGCTTCACTGCTGCATCAATCTGGTCCTGAGGAACACAGACGATCAATAAAAAACCTGTTTGATTAATCTCATTGACCCTAAACATGTGTTAGCTTGAGGAATGGAGGAGCTGCCTATGTGGTTATATATCCAACAGAATCCTCATCAGATTTTTTATTCCAACGCCCGTTTTGTTTTGGAGCTCGTCTCCTGATACCTTTGGGGCTTTTTCAGACTTCAGTTTCCTCACGATGTCTCCTTGCTCTGCCACTCGCTCATACAGCCCCGCAGAAGAAGAAAAAGAAGAGGAGGAAGAGGAAGCAGAGGAGGAGGAGGAGGAAGGAGAAGAGGGAACCACAGAGGAGGAAGCAGAGGAAGCAGCAGTGGCCATCCCAGGTTTGTAATCTTGTCCCGTGATCTTTTTAAACTCCGCCTTGAGAGCGAGGAGCTGCTTCACGGCAGCATCGACCTGGTCCTGGTTTCAGTGACAGAGAGGTTTCATGCAGGAGAAGATGAGAACGTCGCGCAGCAGAGGAGCACACAGAGAGGACAGGACACCAGAAGAAGCTCCAAACGAGCAAACAAAACCTCCAGACCTTTGGAGCCTTCTCTGCTTTCAGCTTCCTGACCACCTCTCCCTGTTCCACGATTCGTGTGTACGGACAGGAGGAGGAGGAGGAGGAGGAGTCTGATGAAGGAGTGGCCACGGCCGCCGCAGCAGAAGTGGGAGGGGCCATGCCTGGTTTGTACTCGACACCCGTCTGCTGCTTAAACTGCGCCTGCAGGACAAATCATTATAAAAATACTGATATTTTAAAGCAATATTTAACATTCTATTCAATTTTGGTAAATGTGAACTGCACAACAAAAAACATTTATCATTCTATTGGCTATAAGGTAATTTAGGCCAGATATTTAAAAAAATAAAATTTCAGATTCTTTTACTTGTATGCAATCGCCCTAAATAAGGGATCATCACGTTACATTAAAGGTTTAACGAACACCAGCGTACTTTTAGAGAAAGCAGCTGCTGAACAGCCTTGTCCACTTCCTCTTTAGGAGCTTTGGCGGCCTTCAGCTGGCGGACGGCGTCGCCTTGTGCTGTGATGCTTGAGAAGAGGTCAGCTGCTGAGGCGGATGAAGGAGCTGCAGGAGCCGCAGAAGCCTTTGAGGTGGCGTCCGGCTGAAAGGGCAAAGCGAAAAGAGGAATGAGTTTGCAGAGAGACGCCGCCGTCGCCGTAAAAGTTGGATTTTGTTCAGCTGGTACCTGGAAGAGCCTTCAATCTAAGTTGGACGGGCAAATCCAGGCCTCGAAGGCCGGTGTGTCTGTATGGTTTCCAGATATCCAAGCCCTACTCGTGACTAATTACCTGGTTCACGTGTGTGCAGTCAACTAGAACCCGCCAGAGCCGGGTACGTTGGAAAACATGCAGGCATGCCGCCCTGGAGGCCTGCAGGTGCCCATCCCCGATCTAAGTGATTCACATCCTGATGCTACATTATAATCTAAGATTACTGCTTTTTCTACTCCTAATGCAAACAGATTACATTTTCAACTGGCAATTCAATTTGATCATCCAATTTAAAAATGCATTTGATCATTTAAAATTCAATTTAAAAACTAATCAATTGCATATCAGGTGTGTTTTTTTCTGGTACCAAATTTTAAATAAAAATGCATTTTACAATTTACAATTCAATATGCTATTTGGTCATCTGTTTTGAAAATGTATTTTGCAAATGACAATTCAATCGTGCATTTGAAAAACACATTTTGTCATTGAGAATTCATTACAAAGAAATTACATTTCAATTTCTTCTGTGTTTTAACTTCACAAGAAGTGACTTAAAAATAACTGCATTGTAAATTGCCGTGGTTTTTTGTGTCAAGATTAAAAATAAATTGCAACAATTTTTCAAAATATCTGTATTTCTTTAAATATATATATTTTTAATTTACAACATTTTTTCTCAATTTTTAAACATGTTTTATAAAGATTTCAATGTATAGTTTTGTGTTTGAAATTTACAAACTGTAAAAAAATAATACTAGTAGTAATATTTACTTTTTTATTATTTTTCTCTCTCTTTATTTTTTTTTAGTATTTAAAGTTTAACATTTCAAATTACTCTATATATATATTTTTGTCTTTTTTTTCACTTTTTGTGTGTTGTAAAAGTATTTACTGTTCAGATTAATAAATTAAATTTTGACATTTTGATGTATTTTGTTGCCTTGTGAGGATATTTATGATGAAAGCCGTGCAGCCGTGTCTCGCCGCGTGTCTCGCCGCGCCCCTCACCGTGCTGCTGGCGGTCTGGCTCTTGCTTTTATCCTTGGATCCAGCAGTCGGCATCTCCTTCGTGTGTCCGTCAGGAATGTAGATCAGGACACACGGGCTCTCCTTACAGCTGTTCGGACTGAAAAAAAAAAGGGGGGGAGGGGGTTGCTGGTAACTGGTGCCATAAAGAGCGACAGCGACGGACGGGTGCAAGTTCCTGCTTTCACCTGATTGGCTCGTAGGGCTGATCACAGATGTAGAAGCCCCGCCTCTGTAGCTGGATGATGTCGCCTTTTTTGAGGCTCTTCAGACATGGATCTCCAACCATCGTCTCCTCCATCTGAGAGCAAATGACAGAGTAAAGTCCTGTAAAGCTGGTGGTCTGGGTATGGGGGGGGCGCAGGTAGAGGGGCTCACCTTGGTGTTTTTGTTTATGTACTGTTTGAAGTCGTCATCCTTGCCCAGAACCGCTTTGGAGATGAGCGGCTGGTAGTTGACGCAGACAGCGGGCATTGTGGGGGCGCTGGTTGTGTCGGCCAACCAGGTGATCTTCGTGGTCTTTTTGAAATCTTTGTTGTCCAGGTTCAGGCGAGCTTCCAAGGACGCAACTTTCCCGTCAGCCCCCCTTACAGAGAGGAGAAACAAAAGTCTGTGAGTGACTTTCTCGGAGCGCAGCAGGTCATGGTATGGTGACCACGCATACTTGTTGATCTTGGTGATGATGAGGTTCCCCCAGTTGATGAAGGTGACCACCTCTCCCTCTTTGAAAGTCTCGGCGTCAGCTCCTTCCACCAGCACTTTGGGCCCGTACCAAACCTCCTTCACCCCCACGTCTGGATTCTGGAGGGACGCAATTTAGAAGAGTACGAAAATGTTACGACTCGCCTTCATTTTGTCAAAAACATCCGGGGTTACATTAAAAAAAAAAAAAGAGGACGAAACAAGAACTTTCTGGAAGTTCTAACAGTGAATTCACAAGTGCATCAAGCCACGAGTCGGACATGGTGGCGGTAATGTAATGGTGTGGGCTTGATTTGTAGCTTCAGGGGGTGGACTACTTAAACAGTCGTTCCTCTTCAGTAAATCCTGCAGTAGAATCTCCTCCATTGGAATCGTAGCGTTACACTCAAGAGCTCATAGGTTCTGCAGCAGAACACCGATCCAAACGTTCTGACTTGCCCCTGCCCTCGCACCTCCCTTTGACTCGCCCCAACTAGCTGAGCGGTTGCTACACAGACCTTACGCTCCCCCTCTGCCCCCGCCTCCCTGGTCAGACCTGCACATGATAAATTCATTAGAAAAATGCACTTTTTTTCCCTTCAAAATGACAGCATTTCTGTTGGTTTTATCTCCATAGCAACCATTTGAGTTTTTGGTCGCCTGAGGGCGACGAACAGGTGTATGTCATTTTTAGAAGAATTTGCAAAAGTAAATTTTGGAATTTCCTCGCTAACATCGCTTTTTGCTAACCACGCCCACATTCCTAATATAATGTATCATATGTCATATCTTCAACGGTTCATGTATTAAAAGGCTTATACCATTCACAAGCCTTTTAGAGTAAACTATATCCCTGTTTGTAATAATACATTACCTTCAGCACACACAAAAAACATTTGATTCAATATGAGTTATTTTCACTGTTCTTTTCCTACTAAGACGTAAGACCACTCGATCTCTGAGGCTCCGCCTATCATTTCTTTTGGGTGTTGCCTATATCATGCCGCCAACCTGAAGCAGTGTGTCTGCATCACGAAAAACAAACAACATTTCAACTTTTACAAAGATGGATGTGCATATTATGTGTAGAAGGCAAGCGTTTTTGCTGATCACCGCTAGCTCCAAGGAGAAAGCGGGTTTGTGCGTGTTAGCCTGGGGGCGGGGCTGGCAGCTCAGACTCTTCCTGGAAGAGGCGGGTCTAACTGGTCTACATCAGCTCGTGAGAACCCGCTCGTTTTTGTGGATTGGGAGGGGCTGCTGGTCAGAGAGCAGGTTATTAGAGGAATGCTCAGAAATGCGTGAATGGATCAAACTACCGCTTTGGGGTTTCTTTTGGTGAGGAATGAACATTATAATACACTTAAGAGCTCAAAAAATGGATTTTGCATGGCGTAGGAACTTTAAAATTTCAAAATAATCCGGTAAAAAAAAAAAACCTTGAGGAGGATCGAATAGTTAAAAATTTGTAGCTAATACTAATGGTTTTTCTTTAAAATCTCAAGATAGTACCATCTTTTCAAGGTCAAAGGTCAACAAACCCTTGGTTGTGGGATGGGGGTACTGAGGGTACATTGTTATGCGTCTTGAACATGTGGAAGGGACGACATTTTTGCTCAAAGGTGCAATAAGAAAGAAGAGCTGCGAAAACAATCTGGCCCTTTCGGTCCAGAACTGCTGCAGGATAGGATTTAGGCTGTGAAGTGATTTCTTCAAGTTAAAATTTTTAGATGATCGATGATCTGAAACGGTCATTTGTGTTACTTCAGCATAAAAAAAAACAGAACAGATGAAGGTATGGAACTCCTCCACTTCCACAAAATGCAAAAGCCCCCTTAAAAGCAGCCAAACACCTGTAATGCTCAAAGAACGGCTGACCTTGGGATGTTTGGCCACTTCTTTCATCTCCTCTTTGGCTTCTGGGATAGAAACAGGAACCACGTAGGAGCCGGACAGAGCTGTGTACCTGGGAGCCACGGGGTCGATCACCTGACACAAAAAGACAGAAGAAACCCACCAGGTCAGTGGAACGACAGACAGTCAATTAAAGCACATCCATCCAAGCACAGTCTGCACGGCGACAGGACAAAGCAGGACGTGATGGTCGTTAAAACGTCTTTTCGGCAAAACAAAGAAAAACTTGAGCGTACGCAAGCCGCCTCGTGCACGGATAACTGGAGGAGGAAAACAAAGAAGAAGAAGAAGAAGCTGCTCTGATCGTCTTCAGTCATCGCCTGCTAGCACCATTTTACCAGCCAGGTTACATTGAACAATCCCGGTTTAAATAGAATAGATTAGAATAGTTTTATGGACACGGAGAAACAAAACTTTAGCAGCTACTCCCTTTTGCTACAAATGAAAAAAAACAAACAGGACATGTACGAAAGGGAACAAAATGTTTATAAAAGAAACAAGAAATGTAAAAATAAGATGCTCAGGACCACAGATGCTATCTTATTCTGTTTTTGTTAGCATTGACCTGTAACGCCTCCCAGAGGACGACAGGTTGAAGAGATGATGATGATGAGGAGGAGAAAGCCGCCTTTGGTGATGCCGGGCTGTACTGAGGCAGGGGAGGGGGGGGGGGGGTAATGTCGAGCTTTTAAACTATAATGTGTTCACATTTTAACTCAACATAAAACTGCAAATTCTGTAGAACAGGGATTATTTTACTAATTATATTCAACTTTATTTACCATTTTTAATCTTAATTTGGTTTTGGTCGTATAAAGTAACAAGAGTCATTTGACCAGTTCAATGAAAAAATGCCTTAACAGTGAGTTTTTAAAGTAAAAAGTAGAGATTTCTGGTGTTTTCTACATGAAATGGGCGTTGCCTCAAAAACTAACAACAACAAAAAAGAACCAGAAGGAGGTTGATATTTTAGACAGATTTTGTGGTACAAGCTCCAAAGTTATTGTGGATGTACCTCAGGATGCCCTCAGGATGCCCTCTTCCAGAAAAGCATGTTCTCAGTTTATAAAGATGGCGACCATTTTTAAAACATTCACTCAATAGTTATAAAAACATTTCATTTCTTTTTGCCCCAGCCTCAGCAATATTAGCTGTTAAAGCACAAAATGCAGTGTTTTAACCTGAGGGGCACCTACACAACGGTAGATATTTTTTGGTTTTAAAACTTGGATTTTCTCGTGGCAAATGTGATTTTCGCAGAGAGGGGATCCTAAAGGCCGTGTCACACAGCCACCTCCTACATTTTACACGTATAAAAATTGGTCATACGTATAAATACGTTGAAGAAAAAAAAAAGAGAAAGGTTGTGGCATTTACGAGAAATTTTAACCAATTTATTATGAATGAACCATGGAAAAAAAGTACGAATAAAGCGAGCAAAGCACATGCAAAACAATGTAAAAGCCAAGTTAGGCCCAAGATTTGTGCGTCAATCACTTAATTTTAACGTGATATGTGCGCCGTGTACGTGAGACAAAGATTATACAACAGTGGTACAAACCGGAGAAGTCTGTTACACATACGTGGAACAAATTTGTATGTGCATCTTGCAAAAAAAATCACGCACAACTGCATAAGATTTACGTAATAATTGCACATAAATACGAAATAAAGTCAATACTCAACCAACCAAAAATTTGGAACAGAATTCACGTAAAAACCCATCAACTATAACCTTTTGACATTTGTGGATGTCGTGGAACGCGAGAAACACTTACGAATAACGTATATCACACATGTATCACCAAAGGCCGAAATGTCATACGTGGAAAATGTGCAAAGTGTACGTAGTGGCTGTGTGACACGGCCTGAAAATGCCAAATTTGGTGTTTGTAGCACAAACTATGAAGAAGGTTCATTCTAGGGTTGTGCCGATGGACGATATCATCGTCCATCGTGATGGGTGACTGACATCCCGATGGAGAGACCACCATCGTGATGCCACGCCCCCGCCACGTTGCGAGTGGACCCCATAAGCCGCGGTTACATGTACAAAATATCTTGATGGGATCAATGGTCGGATTAGAATCCAACCGTGTACATGGGCCCAGAAAAATATTTTCAGAATATAAAAACGTTCACTAAGGTCACACTTTCCGTCGGAATAAAAACCGGAAGGATATAAATTCCGCCGAGCTGCTTTTTTTTCTCCAAAACTTTATTGAATGTAACAATTAAATACAAAACGACAGCGCCGAGCGGGTATATTCATTGACATGTCAGCTCGGTAAAATACGAGATGATCTTCTAAACGTGCTTTTAATAATGTTACGGTTATTATGAAACACCTGTTCGCTCATCATTTGAATCTTAATCCGTGTTGTCAGCGCTTTTTCCGAGCGCTGTTGTTAGCCCATGTTAGCATACTGCTATGCTAACATGGGCTAACAACATTAGCTTTGGGTAGCGCTGCATGCTGTGAATAACATCAGCCGTTATTTAGTCGGGACACGACTGGAAACACAAATCCACGTCATTGTTTGAATGTTTTCTAAGGACTGAGCGACATTTCTGCTTTGACACTCAAACCGCTGTGTCTGCTGACGATCCTAGCTGTGCTCAGACACACACTTAGACCCGGTTCTGAGTTCGGCAGCTCGTACCCCTAGAGCTGCGGGACGGATCGCAGTCTTAAATCTCCCACACATACCGCTCATGTACCCCCCCCCCCCCCCCCTTCCCATCAAACACAAAGGTGTAAGTCCGCGCTCCGCCGGTCCACTTCACTAGTTAAGTGCGGGAGCGGACTACTTCTTTTCCATTTTGTTTGTTACTTTTTTTGTTGAAGTCACTTCCCTCAGTTTATACTGGATCATCGCGGATTAGTCATTAGTTGGGAAATAAAATGAAAAAAAGCAAAATAACGAATAGCAGTTATATAAGAACGAAAAATGTAAAAATATCCCCCCCCCCGACGATGTCATCGTCCATCCCGATGGTTGACAGCAAACATCGTCAACGGCCAATTTAGGGGACATCGCCCAACCCTAGTTCATTCAGATGTTGGATTCAAATCAGCAGCTTATTGTGTGACCTGGTGGTTAGGCTGTTAAAATAGTGCACGAAGAGCATGAGCTTTAGGATGAAGCATGACTGAAGCAGGCCGGGTGAGGATGAGGAGGCCGTGGTGGAGGAGTACCTTCAGACAGCTAACAGGCAGCTTGGAAACAGAAGAATGAGATGCCGTTTAATGTCAGATACAAGGAAGGGAGGAACAGAGAGAGAGAGGACAGACACATTTACACCCAATGGATCCTTCAGTTCTCGTTAACAGCACAAACTCCCAAACGCACCGACATTTAGCTCTTACCCCCCCCTGAGGGCAAAACCGAAAGGTCAACAACAAATACTGTATAAGAGAAATACATTTATTTAAAATGTATCTGAAAAACCTCTTTACAAATGTGTCAGTTTTGAATTGTAACAGCAAACTACTAATAAAGTTAGAACATGTTTACAGAATCTCGTCCTTTTCAATGGAATTTAAGTGAATTCACCTAAATCATGAATATCCAATTCATAAATGAGGGATTCTGAGTTATTTAAATTAAGTAATTTAAACAAATAATTCCAGATTTTGTCCAATTCAGTTGAGATTATGTCTGTAAAGTCAAATATTTCAAACATTTTTTAATATTTCTCCAAACAAAACAACCTCTGGACTACATTGTAGGAATGTCCAGATCCATCACGGGCTTGGAAATCAGGGCTGGTCGTGTATTCATTATATTTATTTAATCTTTGCGCTGTGGAGCAGTGGTTAGCACTCTTGTATCACACCAAGAATGCCCCTGGTTTAAGTCCCGGCTGGGGGCCCTAAACCAGAACACCAGTGGGGGGCCTTTCTTGTTTGCATGTTCTCCCCGTGCATGCGTGGGTTTTCTCTGGCTTCCTCCCACCGTCCAAAAACATGCTTCATATTCTCAATCCCTCTAAATTGTCCCTAGGTGTGCATGGGTGTGTGATATGTGGCCCTGCAACAGACTGGCGACCTGTCCAGAACGTCCCCCGCCATCGTCCACGAGTGACCGCGACAGGCTACGGCAGCCCCGCGACCCCGAAAGGGACAAAACAGGTTTAAAAGATGGATAAATGTTTAATCTTTAATTTATTTGGGCAGGACAGATTAGGAACGACGAAATGTTTCAAGAAAGGAAGAAGAGAGGTTACGTGTAGTTTCAGACTCAACCTCCTGATCAGGGATCAGATATTTATTCACCCTTATATTTTAAGCTTATTATAACAGATAAATATTCTAGTAGAAGTCTGGATATCATAAACAAATCAAAACATTTTATTGCACTACTTTGAGCAGGAAAAAAACCTTTGGTTTAGTTAGCAAGATTTTCACAGATTCTGACTTCCGGCCTCACTAACTCTTAATAAACGTTTTTAACTGACAAAGTGTCTCTTGGTTTGTCTCAACTTGAAAGTTTTTTTTTTTTTTTAATGAAAAATAAACAGCGACGGCAGTAAGATGCAGCCAAGGGGCCGTCTACAGAGAAGAAATATCCATTAAAAGTGAATCCTATAAAGATTTGTCTCAAAAACAATTGAAAAGAATAAAAAGTACCATTGATATGAATTAGGCATGAATATTCACATTCATGCTACAACTGCAACATTTGAAGAGAGTCCTTTTAAAGTTTTAGACATTTTTAATGCAGCTTTGAATCATATATGATCAAAAATGTTTAACAGTTCTTAAAAGAATTGTCCCAGCTAAAGTGATGTTAGGTTGTTGTTAAAAAAAAAAAAAACTCGTTTTGGTTTTGGAGTTTCTTTAATCGTTGATCCTGAAATGTTGTGAAGTTATTCACATGCAGATTAATATAACAGATAAGTTTATCAGGAATTCCAGGTTCCTGATGATAATCAAATACGTATTTTGTAAAAAATCTTTTCTCTCGTTTCATATATTTGCCATTTTATCCAATGACAAATAATCTGCACATATTTGTGATACTTGATCTGTATATTTTATGATGATTCCCAAAATAATGTAATGACTATTTCCATAATTATTATGTACTTCATCTTTGTCGTGTGATTTATTGATTTTTCATGACCTGAATCTGTGTTGATCAAGTATAAATAACTGATCAGAAGTTAAGAACCAGATAATGATCATTTGGGTAAAGAAAAAAAATTTGAGTAAAGCAAAGCAGGGGTGGGATTATATAACTTTGCATCCTTTCAAGCAATCTATTGAACTCCTTTTGACAATCTTAACATTTAATAGTCACAATCTGTCATGAACTAAATGCAAAAGAGCTAATATACAAATGCATGTGGACGTATGAGTATTTTCCAATCAGTTATCTTATGTGTGATTTATTAATGTATAGATGTACACATTTCTGTCTTCATTTTGCTCTAATTGCTTGAAATAAACCATTTTTAAATCCAAAGTATACAGAAGAAGGTGGGACATATATGGCATTAAATTACCTCCCATGTTTTCTGCAGCTTCTATATGTCAGCGGTGTTCAGCTAGAGGCTTTTTAACGTCTCTTTAAAACCAGAAAAAAAAATCAGAGCACGAGTATTCCTGAGATGCAACCAAAGCAGCACAAGAGAATCAAAAGAGGAGGAAGCTGAAGTGGAATGTGGGTCATTTGAAATTATGGAAAAGAAGAACTTTTTGTTAAAACCTGTTTGAAGATGAGACGACGACTTTGACATAATTGATAGGAGGTGCTTTTCTGTTTCACAGTGAAGCAAAAAATACCAGAAATAGATCTCTAAACTTTTTCAAATGAGTACAAATAAAGAAAGCTGCATTTTTATAAAATCTTTTTTTTTACTTTACTCTGTTAATTCATACCTACTTTAAAAACAAAATAATCAACTAATGAATCATGAAAATGTGTTTTTCGTGTTAGTCGAAGCTTCTGCGTGACGTATCCATGAAGAGGAACTTTATTAGCAGGGGTAATTATGTATACGGAACATGCAAACCGTCCTTATTTCACTAAAAATGCTGAATGAAACGACACGCGGCTTCAAGGAAAGGCGTCATGCAAGCTTCTTCAGGTTAGGAGGGGGCACGTTTAGTGAAAAAAAGAGGAAAACATTTTTATTCATCATGTTTGAGTTTGTTACAACTGTTCTTATTGGAGTAAATTACATAACCAACTACTCTCTTTAGCTGATTTTGGAATGAGGGGGGAAAAAAAACAGAAAAATACAGACAGAAGTGCGGGCTTTCATTGCCTGGAATAATGCGTGTCGGGATGGAGGAGGTGAAGGAGATGAGAGCATGTACGGGATGAGCAGCAGAGCAGACTGAAGCCATGCCAGCAGCGACAAAAGCCAAACCAAAGACTGGAAAACTTTGGCACAGGATCAAAAACATTCAGCTGGTTTAAGCGAAAAATCAAGGCGTGCGGCGAGCTGGAGGGAGGAGGAGGATTAGTGGCTCTGCCTGACCGTTGGGGCGATAAGGTGAAGTTTCTTTTTTTTTTTAAATTGACCTACTAAAGTTTTATAAAAAGGCAACTTTAAAGCCAGCTTAGAGGTCTGAGTTCAACATGTTCAGGTGGAGCCCTAATGAGTAAGTATGTGTTTCTACAGTAATGACAGAAAGTGCAGTAAATGCTTCTGCTTCACCGTTTTTATTACGTTTAAACTGTACCTTCTTGTTAAAAGACCAGATTTTGTCCCACTCCATGTTCACCACCGACCTGGACCCACCCTAAAAATCAAGACAACATCCTATTTAGCGCATTTTTTACATCCTTTAAATTCAAACTTTATTTATAAATCAATTTTCATACATAAAATATAATTTAAAAAAAAATCAACATAAAAACTAAAAGCAAAAATAAACACACAGAAGCACAACATAAAATGATATGAAAGAGACACACTCCTATTCACAGAAAGTCAATAACAAAGGTTAATAAAAGACTGAAAAACGCCATAGCATCATCAGGAAACCTGCACGCCTTTACTGTTTTAGTGAGGACTGACCTGGGCTGCGATGAACTGCTTCAGACCCTCCACCGTCATTCCCCTCCTCAGGACCCCCCTGACCGTTGGGAAGCGAGGGTCATCCCTGGAAAAAAACAGGACCACAGAGGGGATGAGTTCGCCCGCTTTGGCGTCGCAGCAGACGAACCGAACCGGCCTCACCATCCATCCACGTATCCCTGGTCCACGAACCACGTGAGCTTCCTCTTGGACAGCACGGTGTTGTTGAGGTTGAGCCTGGCGTACTCCCAGACGTAGGGCTTCCTGAGCTGCAGGGCGTTGATTATCCAGTAGAACTGGTCGTCTCGGTCGTGGTACTCTGTGGTCCTCAGGGCGTGCGTGACCCCCTCCAGGCTGTCCACGATGGGGCAGGCGAAGTCATACGTGGGGTAGACTCTACAAAAAAACACGTGGTACTTCAGCAAACGGCATGCTGGGAAATGCAGATGTGCAGTTTTCTCGATGAAAGTGACGGCATGAAGCTACCACCACCGTGCTTTCCTATGAAGATTATTCTACCCCAAAACTATGGAAGTGTCTACTTTTCTCCAGAAAACGTGTGGAGATTCATCTGCTGATTGTTAAAGACCCACTCCAAAGAAAATTGTGTTTTTTAACGTGTTCTTGTGGTGTTTTTCTCCTGATGGAGGAGATTTATTTGGAAAGTTAAGCTTAAAAATGCTTTTCTGGGCATTTTTTCTCATGCAAATTTTGAAACAAACAAAGAAAAAGCAGTTTGAGAAAAAACTGTGTGGCGTAGAAAAATACGCAGCACGGGCCACAAGAGATCTTCTTCCAGCTCTCGTGTAGGGAAAGGGGGCGGGGTTGCCCGGCACCAAACGGTCCAACCAGAAATACAGTTGAATTTCTAATGAAACTATCTCCTAGAAAACGACAGTTTTAGCATAATCATAATTAAAAGAGCAGGTAATGGATCCATGAGTTTAAAAGGTGGCCGGAGTGGGGCTTTAACATGCAAATGTCAACAGATTCTGGAAATAAAATGTGTTCCTGTGGCTTTTGCGGGTTTATCAAAGTCTTAGTACTTGTAGGTGTCTCCTGTGCGGGGGTGGGGGGCGTTTTTGCAGCGGTACAGGGCGGGGTCTCTCAAGCAGCCGTTGTTGGAGTTCATGTCTATCTTGGCCCTCATGCAGCACGTCTGTCCGTACTCGGTCCCGGCTTTCATCTCCTCCCACATCTTCATGTTCTGCTCCACAGCTGGGGAGGGAGAAAGAGCAGGATCAGCGAGGACTTCAGGGGGGATCGATCCGAGCGGACCTTCGGTCGAAGCGTACTGTTGCTTCTGCATTTGGACTCGATGCGCTGCTCTCGCTCCTGCTTCATCTGCTCCGGCGGCGTGTTGTCGATGTAGGCTTTGCCCTCGGCGAGCAGCTTCTCTGCCATTCGCATGATGGTGGGGAAATGGTCGCTGGTGAAGGTGAACTGGTCGGGTTGGATCTGGAGCATGGCGACGTCCTCCAGGATCACCTGAAGGGAACAGACAGACAGTTTTGGAAGGTGCCGCCGTGACCCTCTCGGCGCGGTGGCGTGCTCCGTCTCCGTGAACGGGCTCACCTTCTCAAAGTCCTCCTTCTCCTTCTCGGGGTTGGTGTCGTCAAAGCGCATGATCAGCTTGCCCTTGAAGGTGACCTGGTAGTGCTGGTTGAGCAGGGCCGCCTTGGCGTGGCCGATGTGCAAGTACCCGCTGGCCTCAGGAGGGAATCGAACCACCACCTTTCCCATCTCAGCCCCTGGCAACTCCACAAACTTTCCCAGATCTTGCTTTTTCTTGTCCGACTGCAGAAAACCGAAGCGGTCGGGGGTGAAAAGTTAATGTTTCTGAGATTTGATTCTCTTTATCATCCTTTGAATTTGAAAGTTAGCCATTTTTTTATTTTTAAATGTTGTTGAAGTTCATCTATATCATTTATTTCTACTGTGTGATCAAATAAAGTTCTCAAACCACTCAAATTTTAGGTGCGGTTTTACTCACGTTGGCTGTTTTTGGCTCAGGTTTCTTACTGGCGAACTTTCCCACGGCAGAAAAGGGAACCTGGGAGCTCAGGAAGGAGAACCAGCGGCTCACGTGCGGCAACGACCCGCCCTTACCTGACAAGTCATTGGTACCTGCAGAAAAGAAAAGCAAAGTGACATCTCACCTTCTCCGAAACAGTAAAAACTTTTCTTAAGCTGAGGTTGAACAGAGAGCTTCTGTTCATTCATCAAACGTCACGCTAAAACTGAAACTCATTTTGATTTCAGATCAGATCTTTGAACTTCTGAAAGAACCTAAATGAGGTTTTTCTCAAGTCTTTTTGCCGTTTAAAAAACTGTTCTTGCGAACCTTTGAGGGCAGCCCAGACAGACAGGTCGGCCAGCGTGAGGCCATGCCCCACCAGGAAGGTCCGCAGGGACAGGGCCTTGTCCAGCTCTGCCAGCGCCGGTGTGCTACTGGACGGATCAGCGAGGCGGCGAGCGCTGAACTCCAGCCAGTGGTCCACCTGCAGACACAGCTCAAGTTCCAGCTAACAGAGCCCACAGCGCTGCGGAGGGCCGGAAGGGCACAGCCTGCTCTACGCACCTCGGTCTCCTCCATTATGTTGGCTCCATAGAGGTGGAGAGTGGGAGCCATCCGGGCCAGGTACCGGCTGATGGAGTTGTCATCTCTGAATTGGACTGAGCTGAGGAAAAGGTTTAGACTGAGACATCCAGAAAGCAACTCAAGCTAAAGAAAAATGAAACAGACGGCGAAGTCACTCACTCTGAGATGGTGAGCCCGGTGCTCTTGCCTTCTTCCACCGACACCTGAACGATGCTCTTCACGTGTTCAGCAACCAAAAGGGATCCTGAAGCAGCAGAAGGAGCAAACGTTTCTAACAAAGCATCAGATTCTGTTTTAAGGTCCAACCCCAATCATCTTTTGATCCATTTTTAAAGACGTCCCAGTGGTCTTTTTTTATTTTTAATAATGCAGGTTTTTTTTTTTAGGTAAAATCGAAAAACTGTTGTTTTGTTGGATATCGTTTCTGCAGAGCAGCAGTTGATGATTAGAAATTAGCCTCAGAGCCCCTCACACCCCCAACCTAACATTAGCGGTGAAACAAAAATGGTGAGCAATATCTGAGCTATCCGGCCGTTTAGATCAGATCCAGATTCCAGCTCAGACGAGAAAAACAAAGATATTTATGAACCTATTAGTCTGCAAGTGGATGCATCAGAATGGAGCAGAGCAGGGACCTTGTAGCCCACCCGGCATATTTTCTACATAATAATTAAGCTCAATTTAAAATGGCATTTTTTTCTTCTGCTCCTGATTCACGAATTGAGTTAAAAAAAAACCTCAGAAATGCAATTTTCAGCGTAATTTTGTCCTCCACAATGAGAAAAATGCCACAAGAACATGTTAAAAACACCAAAAACATCATATTCATTGGAGTGCATCTTTAACAATTGGACACCACAAAAATCGTTGTCAATAAAGGTTGCTGAATGGGGAAAATAAAAGGTCTCCTATGAAACAGAAACTGACAGATTTATGCTGTTTCACAGCTCAGATGAAAAAACTTGTGTCACTTGTTTCAATTTTCATTCTTACTTTTCATGCCAAATCATCAATATATATATATTTTTAAAATCTAAATAATGATTGTGATACTACTGGGAAAAAAGCTATTTTCTGAAGAGAGACATGTTTTAATTCAAAAAGTGTTTAAAGGTGTATATTCATCCCATCAATTGGTTACAAATTTATTGTAATTTTGTTCAACACAGTAAAATAAACTACACAAAACGTTGATTTCTAACATAAGATACACTACATTTGCTGTAATGTCACAAGAAGAATATTTATCATCACAGGTCAATCGGTCACAATACACACACACACACACACACACACACACACACACACACACACACACACACACACACACACACACACACACACACACACACACACACACATATATAAGAATATCAAACATATCTGAAAACAGATATGTTTGACACTTAAGAAATAAACGCTTTAAGAAATATTTTTCAATATAGTTTTTTTTCTGTACTCCAAAGACAATCAAAAGTCTTGATTGCAGAACCCTAGTTTTGATTATCTTAAGCTTTAACAGCTGGAGGTTGCTTTCAGTGTGACACTGAAATTAACCCCTAAATATACCTTTTCAAAATGCTTTATCTGCCATAATTTGTAACTTGTAGGATGGTTTGAAGTTAGATTTGCTGTCTGTGTTCTCTGTATGTTTTTAGATGTCACAAACAGAAGTGTCACACCCTGCACTTAAGGCTTTTTCCAACACTCCACTACCACGCACAACTGCAATGTTACTATAATGATGCTAAAGACTGTACCCGGTTAACATGCATATCAGTAGAGTGGTTTTGTTTTATTGCTTCCAACCAGTAAAACAAAATCATATTAGCTTTTCTTCCTCCCTACGACGGAGTATTAGGGCCACCCAAAAAAAAAAAAAAAGTTAAATTACGAGTTTTTATCTCGTAGATTTAGGAGATAAAAAGTCGTAAATTTAGGAGATAAAAAGTCGTAAATTTACGAGTTTTTATCTCCTAAATTTACGAGTTTTTATCTCCTAAATTTATGAGATAAAAAGTCGTAGATTAAGGAGAAAACACCGAAGTTGTCCGTTTATCGGAGCTTGAAGAAAATACGTGGAGCCTTTTGTGAAGCTTTATTTCCGGATTATATGTTTAAAAAACGGATTCTGAACCTTTAGATGACTTAAAATCAGATTATTGTCAGTGGAACCGTCTGTCCGGGGTTCAGTGTCAGTAAAGCGGAGTTTAATGCGTAAAATAAGGAGCTCAGAGACTCGTTTGGGTGTAAAGGACCGCTGCAGCCTTTATTCTCCTTTTCATTCACACCCTGAAGTTCATCTGTCAACTGACGTCATGAACGTGTCATCAGAACACCAATGCGGAAGTAAACAGTTTTACATACGCCCCCTCCTGCAGATGAAATGTCCCGTTTCAGCGTAAAACAATAAAGAGGAATGAAAATAGTCTTTTATATTATCATTAGAACGTTGAAAATGACAAATAAGTGCTCCTCCTCGGACGGAAGCGTCACACAAATGTAGAGATTTGTCTTTGGTGGAGGAAGTAAGGATTGACGTGGACAGCTGCAGGAATACCGACGATGGCTTCATCGGGCTGCAGAGATCCCGCACCACCCATCAATAAATTCCAGACATTTGGAACGTTATCAATGAACATTCATCTCGCCTGCTTAACAAAGTTTAGTCGGACTGCTCTGCTGCTGCGCGGCGTTCACCTGCTGCTCTGAACGCTCACTTCCACTTTTATCATAAATTTACGACTTAAAATCTTGTAAATTTACGAGTTTTTATCTCCTAAATTTACGAGTTTTTATCTCCTAAATTTACGACTTAAAATCTTGTAAATTTACGAGTTTTTATCTCCTAAATTTACGAGTTTTTATCTCCTAAATTTACGACTTTTTATCTCCTAAATTTACGACTTTTTATCTCCTAAATTTACGACTTTTTATCTCCTAAATTTACGAGATAAAAAGTCGTAATTTAACTTTTTTTTTTTTTTTTTGGTGGCCCTAATACTCCGTCGTACCTCCCCGACTAGTCAGCCTCCAAAAATACTCTGCTCATCCAGGAATCCACGTTTCAAAGTGCTTGCATCAGCCTGCAGTTCTGACGGTGAGACAGTGGGGGCGCTGCTGTGCGGCTTGGCGCTTGAATCAACAAACTTTGATTTTCCAAACAGTTAAACATACTTAAACGCATTAAACGCATAAAACAACATCTGTGTTTCTGCTCAAAATACAATTCCATGATAAATATAGCACGTTTGCTTAATTGTAATTACGTTGATGCAACTTGGAAGGCTAACACAACATGAGTTAGCTTGATGATGATCTGACTGCTTTTCTGACAAATCATCGCCTCGTCTTTAGCCTCAAATATCTTTTTAATCACAAGGTTTAGAAATTTGCAGCATATCGGTCATTGTGATGACGAAAGGCTGAGCTGAATTAGCAGGGTGGACACATGGATGGAAAGAAACCGGTTAATAACAGAGTCAAAATGTCAAAACTGCACGCTCACCTAGAGGGGGGTCGCTGGTGTTGATAATGAGTTTTAAAGCCATGTTATTTCCAAAAGGTTTTCCTCCCCAGATTAAACAGACGTTAATCAAGCCAACAGATAGACCGTATGAACAGACATGCACGAGCTCCTGTCCACCACAACCGGAGATAGAGGCTCCTTCGGGCGATGATTCGGCTCCTCACCAACGGCTGAAATGCACTAGACTGCCCCCGACAGCACGGGAGGGAAACTACAGGTGCAGCGGGTTTTTTTTTGTCCCAACTTTATTCATATGACTGGACAGCAACACATAGGTATGTATAGAAAACTACTAAACAAATAACTTTATACTCAAAATCCCTTATTTTCCTAAATATTAAAGAAACTAATTTTGAAATTCTAAATGGAATCTACCATTCTAAAGAACTTTTAAGATTACAAGAACATTAAGAGTCGGTTAACACACTCTTAAAATGCATTTTAGACAATAAGTTATGGATGGCAGAGAACTTCCAAGAATTAAACCAGGACAAAACAGTGGTTTTAGTGATCGGTTCTAAAGACAAGAGAGAGATAGTTTTATCTAAACTAAAGAATTACAAAAATTCTCAGTGTGTGAGAAACCTGGGTGTTATTTTTGACTCAGAGATGAATTTTATACCACAAATTAAAAATATCACAAAAACAGGATTTTATTATCTAAAAAATATTGCCAGAGTCCACCCATTTCTCTCTCTTGCCAGCACAGAGGTGCTAATGCATGCTTTCATTACCAGCAGATTAGATTATTGTAATGCCCTGCTCTCTGGTCTTCCCTGAACAAGGATATCAAACCTTCAACTGCTAAAATCGCTGCATTGGCTCCCTGTGCAATTCAGGGTTGATTTAAAGTTCTTTTATTGGTTTACAAATGTTTTTATGGTCTTGGGCCTTCCTATTTATCTGACATGATTTTAAAGTATGAGCCCTCACAGACCCTGAGGTCCTCTGATTCAGGTATTTTGGTTATTCCAAAAGTTAGAACAAAAACATACGGCGAGGCCTCATTCAGTTTTTATGGACCCTGCCTGTGGAACAGCCTCCCAGCATGCCTCAGGGCCGCAGAGACTGTTCATGTTTTTTATATTCTATTTATATATGTTGTCTTTTTACTTGTTTTATATGTGTATGTGTATACATTTATTTATTTGTATTTATTTTTTAGTCACACTTACCATTTCATATGTCTATTAGGGTTTATGTAATTATTTGTTTCTTGTTCTTGTTTTAAATATATTTAAATTTTAATTTTATTCCTCTTACATTTTATTTCTAACTCCAGAGTTTTCCTCTGGGGGATCCTCCACATCGGTGACTGATCCTTCTCAGTGAACGGGGTTGCTGCAATGGGATCTCCCGGGTCTCTTGATTGGATCTGGGGGGTGCATGAACTTGGGTGGGGGGAGTCACTGATGTGGACATGTCCCCAAAATATCGTTTGCCAACTTCAGGACAAAGCCAGGTCTCTACATTCCATCATTTCGACATTGTTTGTCTTGTAATTTTGCTTTTATTTTTTGATTATATCCTATGCAAAGCACTTTGAGTGACATGTGTTGGAAAAGTGCTATATAAATAAAGGTTGATTTGATTTGATTTGATTTACATTTGATTTGTTTTTCTTTTGTCCCCAAATACAAATATTTTGGAAAGAACTACATAACTGGCGAAAAGAAAATTCCCGCCATTACCAACATATTCATTTAACAACACAATTTGGCATAATATTAAAAAAAGAAATTATATTTAACCTTGCTAAATTTACACAAACATACACAAATATAGATATATTTAGAAGTTTTGTTTTTGTCGTTTAACTCTGTGTTTGTAATCATTGAAGATGCCCAATTTATGTCATATTTTGTAATGTTCTAATTCTAAATATTTCAATTGTTCGATTTAAAAAAAAAGAAAAGTACAAAACAGAACAGAATGTGGGGGTTAAAAAATAAATAACATCAAGAAATAAAGTGAAGTGGGTTCCTTAGACCGAAAAGAAAGTTTTCCCATTGGAAATCACCAGTTACTTAAAGCATAGAACTCAAACTAGTGATTTTTTTTTTTTTTTACTTTATTATCTCACTTCCAAATAAAATGTGTACATTTTTCAGTTGCAGAGATAAAGACATATTCCTTTCTGTGGAGTGATTTGTTCATTCCTTCATCACATATTTTTCTTTTTTTTTATTGCAATATTGACATAAACCTGGTTCATGTTCCCTGTAAAATATAAAGGTCATCATTAAGTGTATGTTCACAACTGTCCCCTGTATCCCATAATGCCTCAATACTTGTCTTTCCTCCTCATAGCATCTTTGTCGTATTTATGTCGAGGCTAATCCTCAATCATCCTGTTTTGAAGCAGTTTTTGCACATTTCTCTACAAGTTCATTACCTCTCATACTAAAGGGCTGGCTAAATAAAACTAAATGAACACTACAGCCTGGTTGTGTCAGGGGCAGCTGTCACAGTTTTCCTGTACACCTGTGGAGAGGAATTAGAAACAGCAGAGAGGTCAGAGGTCAGCAATACCACAAATAGCCAGAAGAGGGAGACAGAGGCACAGCTAAAGCAGTACATTTCAAACACACACAGCTTTGGCTTTATTTTAGGAGGTTGACAAAATGCTTACGGAAGAGGATTAGGTCCACGAAGAAAGAAAAAAAAGGCAATAGAAAATTCTGACTTTAATCTCAGAATTCTGACTGTAATCTTAGAATTCTCACTTTTTTCTCAGAATTCTGACTTTTTTCTCAGAATTATGAGAAAAAAAAATCACAACTCTTGACTCTTATCTCAGAAATCTACAAGTATCTATGCCCTTTTTTCCTTCTCTATGGCCCTCGATGGTCCAGTGACACATTACATATGTACATTATTGCCAACAGCAGACCATAAATGACTAATGACTAATTAGTCCAAGGAAAAAACAAACAATAATAACGTTTCGATGCAAATGAGAAAATATCATAAAGTTCAAGAGAATGATCAGATTGTCTTACATGTTTGTTTTGGACGGAGCTTCTTCTTCTTCTGTGCTGCTGTCAGTATGAACACCTACAGGACCCATGATCCACTAACTTTGGCAGAGTTACTTAGTTTTGTTTAAATTTACATCTTTAAAATCTGACTTTTTTTCTCTGAGTGCTGGAGATCATCACCAGCTGAAGCTCCCCATCAGTGCAGCAGCCACACAAACCCACACAAACCAGGGCTCCACTGTCCGGCCCGGCGCCGTGCTCC